>VXAC01007505.1:0-10656 GCA_013399225.1 Rhipidura dahli | reverse complement strand
ACAAACAGCAAGAAAAAATCCCAGGATTTCTCCCATTAACCTGGAGTATTCCCTAGATATTACCTATTATGGTAAGAGGTAAGGTCACAAACCACAATCTTCCCAGGCAATTGGTCAAGAAGGCCACTAACCCATAATCCTCTTTTCTAGTCCATCTCAGGTGACCTGAATGTGTTTCCATGGTTACCTCTGGGCCTAGGGAAGAGGCTTTTGTAGGCCTTCAGTTCTGCTTTTTATAACACCTATAGTGTAACCCTACAATTCTCCCTTTTGTTTTAACCAGCATAATTTTGCTTATGGCATTATCAGCTATTTGTCATAGATAGTACAGTAGATAAGAAATACATTTTCAAGGATGCACAGGTGACTAAAACAAGGCATCAGGGCAAAGTTAAGGCATTGAAAGGATCAACTCCCTTGTGGAGGATCCAAGCTCTGCAGACCCTGTGCCCACTACCACCCATCAAGCGTAATACAGTCTCTCTCTGATGGTTGTGTTGGTCACCTCCTCAGTGCTAGCACTCAGAGGCAACATGGATCAGGATGTCAGAAGGTCTCAGGATCCTTCTGTATCATCTTCAGCCATATCGTCTTCAGCTGACAATGGTCCCTCTTCCGGAGACAGTTCTGCTGCATCGTCTTCAGCTGATGATGGTCTCTTCTCCAGGAATGGGTGGATGTTACTTGCCAGTATCCACCTGGGGCCAGCATCTGTGGAAACACAAGCGTAACCTCTTCCCCATGTAATGAGGGGAACCCACCCTCAAATTAGACAGCTTTCAGGATCTTTAAACATAACTTTGGGTCTCTGCAGCGAATCCTTTGACATGGTGTCATGGGATGCAAAGTGCTTATGGATGGGAGGCAAAGTGTTATCAGCAAAGCGGTTTAGAAAGTTAAACACATAAAGAGCTTTGTTTAAACGCTCCTGGGGAGTATAACCCTGTACTCCCCCTTTCTGTTGTAACAAAAGGCATTTAAGCATAGCTTGAGCATGTTCGACAATTGCCTGGCCAGTAGGTGTATGAGGTATCCCTGTACAGTGAGAAATACCCTATTGTTAAAAAATGAGAGCAACTCTCTGAGACGTATAGGCCAGGCCATTGTCAGTTTAAACTCAAGCAGGAATGCCCCAGACAGCAAATGCGCTCAAGAAATGTCGACAGACATTATGGGCCTTTTTGCCAGTGTGGCATGAAGCGAGCAAGGCACCTGAAAATGTGTCAATAGACACATGAACAAATTTCAAGCAACCAAACTCTGCAAAATGCGTGACATCAGACTGCCACAGCTGTAATGATTGCAGACCTTGAGGGTTAACGCCAGCAGCTACAGATGGCAAGCTATATCGCTGGCAATCAGGACATGCAGCTATAATATCTCGTGCCTGGCGCACAGAAATGCCAAACTGACTAAGTAAAGCATGTGCATTCTGGTGAAAAAAGGAGCAACTCAAGCTTGCCCGAGCAAGAGAGTCAGCTACAACTTGTGCCAGCATAGCCAGTGAGTCAGCATGGGAATTCCCTTCTGCAATAGGTCCTGGAAGGAATGTGTGAGACTGAATATGCATGACAAAGTAGGGCTCCTTTTGCGCATCCCAAAAGTAAAAAAAGTGTCTGGAACCATTTAAATAGGAGAGGATTTGAAACATCCCTTAAAAGGACGGCTTCAGCTCTTTCCACGATACCTGTACATAAACAGAGTCAGTAATTATATTAAAAGCTTTATGCCATTTCTGAAACACAGGAACAACAGCTGCAAGTTCTGCTATCTATGGAGAGCCAGAAACAGTCGTGGCATCAGAACACCAGGTCCGTGTTACAGGGTCCTGCCAGACAAAAACTGAGTGATGCAATTGTCCAGATCCATCTGTGAAGACTGTAAGGGCCTGCAAAGGCATTGGACTTCACTGCACCATAGGAGCTAAAGAGAAAAAGGTAGTTAACAGTTTGTGCAAAGGAGGATGAATACACAGGTTGCCTGGGTAGGTAACCATCGCTGCCTGAAATTATGAAGGAGCCATTGCAAATATGTCATAGCCAATTGCAAACAGATGCTGCAGGGGTCCTGACCTGAAAGAGCAAGCAAGCGCTGTTGTCCTTTAATAATAAGCTGAGTAAAAATGTCTGGCTGTATAGCAATAGTCTTTGGCATCTGATGAGGCAAAACCAACCATTCATTAATAATCAATGGGTCCTGTGCCCTTACATCCCATTGAAACAACAGAGCATAGGGTTGCCATGAGGAGTTCAAAATGGTGAGGTCAAAAGGTAAATCAGAAACACAACGGGATGCTTGACGATTCATGATTGCCTCAGATACCAGTTGCAAAGCAAGTTGCGCTTCCTCTGTGAGGGGTTGTGGAGATGTCAGTGCTGAGTTGCCTTTTAAGAGATCAAACAAAGGGTGCAGGTCCTTGTTAGAAATCCCCAGCAAGGGATGAACCCAGTTAATAGCTCCAAACAATTTCTGCAGGTCATGTAATGTGCTAACTGAAGTCAGAAGTTTCACTCATTGAGGCCGAATGGAGTGCTCTGTAATTCGCCAATCTAAATATTGCCAAGGAGGGTTTCTCTGAATCTTTTCTGGTGCCACCTGCAAACCCACAGCTGTTACAGCTTCTGTGGTAAGGGCTAGGGCTTTCTGCATAACCTCAAGGTGTGGAGCTGCCACAAGGATATCATCCATGTAATGATAAATGAGAGCATCAGGTACCTGTCCATGCACAGGGCTCAGTGCTCGTGCTACAAACCACTGGCAGATGGCTGGGCTAGTTTTTCAACCTTGTGGAAGGACAGTCCAATGGAACTGTTGCAGAGCCTCCTGAACATTAAGGCTAGGCAAAGAGAAAGCAAATTTTGGAGCATCGTTAGGCACAGTCAAATGCCAATCACGAGGAAGCATGGTAGGAGATGGGAGCCCAGACTGCAGGACACCCATATCCTCCATTAAAGCATTTCTGTATCACAAGTCCTGCCTCAAATGCTACTTACCATAGTTTTTCTTGATGACAAATACAGGTGAATTCCAGCAACTGGCAGAGGGTACGATATGACCAGCAGTCAGCTGTTCCTCTACCAAGTCCTGTAGATGATGCAGCTTTTCAGAGGACAAGGGCCACTGGGCCACCCAGACTGGCTCATGAAATTTCCATGACAATTTCAGGGTGGGATGCAGTGCAGTGGCCCCTATCAAAAATCCAACCCAATTTGAATCCCTAGCTGAGCCAGTAGGTCACGCCCCCACAAAACCAAAGATATATGTAACGTGAAAGGTTTAGTCATGGCAGCATGACCATCTGGGCCAAGGACCTGGATCAAATCTCAGCTTTGGTAGCTACCACTTCTCCCCCCAATGCCTGCAAGGGCTTGGGGAGTTGCCAGCAAAGGCCAGGTTGGCAGCCACTGTGAGTGAGAAATGACAGTGACATCTGCAACAGTGTCAATCAGACCTGTCAGAGTAATGCACTGGCCATGCCATATCAGCTGGCATTGGCAAGTCGGCCTGGTTAAGGCTATCTGCTGAGCCTAACAAACTTGAGGGAGGCTCAGGAAAGCAGAATCAGTATTGTCATGCACAGTACTTGCTACAGGCAGGCGAGACTCAAAAGAGCAGCCGTGCTACTCAGAAGTCCTGCAGGATCATGCATGGGGAGGTGGGCGTCCATGCCATGCTTTGTATTTCTCCAGCATAATCTGTATCAATAACCCCAGGAAGCACAATCGCAACAAAATTGCAGGCAGAATCGCAACCTAACAGCAATGCACCTCTCCCTTCCCATAAACCCTGGTAGAGAAGGGGTGGACCATGCTATCCACTAGAGTTACTGTGTGGGTGGTTGCCAAGTCAACTCCTGCATTGCTAGGGGTGGTACCGCGCAGGTGTGACTCAGCGCTGCCAGGGGCTGCTGTGTGCAGGCGTGACACAGTGCTGCAGCCTCCAGAGCTGGAGAGTGCCATGGCATCCCCTGTGTCACCGGAGGAACCGGCGCCAAAGCAGGGAAAACTGCTGCAGTGGACGTGGGTATTTTTGTACTGGTGCACCTCCACTTCACGCTCTGTGAGGCATTTCCCTTCAGGGGATTCCTGTTTTTATCATATTGTGAATGGCTCTGGTTTGCAAAATGCCAACCCTTGTGGCACCAAGGGCACAACCTAGGAAGAGCTGGTGGCACCGCCCCTGCAGGCACCACTCGCCCAGCACATTCCTTTCTAGTGTGGCCAGCACCCCCATGTTTGTAGCAAAGAGGGGGAGGGCACAGTGCTAAAAATCCAGCAGCCATCGCCTCATACTTGTGTTCTACCGTACCTATCCAATTACAAGCTTGCATCATTTTCACAAGAGTGGGATTTTCCAAGGGGGGCAGCACTCCCTGGCAATCTGCGTTCCCATTTTCGACCGCCAGTTTTAACAACAGGAGGTCCCGGGCTTCCTGATGGCACCCTTCCTGATGTCTGTGAAGAATTTCTGAGGGCGGCCCACGTCCAGGACATTAAGGAAAACACGGTATGCGTCCCCCCGAATCTCCTCTAACACCACCCAGGGGAAGAACCCGCGCTTGGACCGCCGCTCAGGCGTGCTCTCCCTCTCTCGCTAGCTGTTCAAAAGTATGGGCAGCCTTCTGTTGGTCCCCGCTAGCCTGATATAGTAGGAAACAAGCACACAACAGTTGCTTCCACTCAGCCTCCCATAAGGTGTACTGCAAAGATGTCAGTATTAAAGTGGCTAAGGCTTTAAGATCATGATGGACAAGCGTACAAGAGTTCATAACCATCCCAAGCATGATTTTTGTAAAAGGCAAATCAATACCAGTCTAAAACACCACAGGGGAGTTCTTTTATCATAGAGAATGGCAGTCCTTCCCACTGGAAGGTTGATATGTACCAGAGCAACAATCCCCTCAGCCATTGCATATTCACCTGCCTCCAAAGCATGGGTATGCAAACGAGCCCAATCAACACCCACGGGGGTCTCAGAAGCGAAGCCAAGCCCCATTTCTGCGCTTTCAGGGCCAGATGAACGCAAGGGAACTAAAGAAAGCCCCTGTCCCGTACCTTGATATTCGGGATCATGCAAACGCAGATCACCCCCCTCCCCCCCCCACACCGTGGTCTGAGGGACTGCGGCGTGAGCCACAGTAACAGCAGTGCCGGGTGGAGGAATGTCTGGCATTCTTGCAGTTTCAAGCTCCCCCCGCACCATCCTCGGAGGATGGGAGACGAGAGCCTCATTGTCCAGTGCAGGAATTCCCCCCAGTCCCGTGACCTCAGGATCTCCCCACATTGTCCGGGAGTGAACCACCAGCGGGGAAGAGGCCGGGACCTCTGGCAACTGTGCTGCTGCGGGAGGCTCCGCCACATTGTCTGGGAACAAATCACCAGTGGGGGAGAGGCCGGGGTCTCAGGTAAATGTACTGCTATGGGAGGCTCCGCTGGTGTGGAGGCATCTGCTGGCGCGGCATCTGGTCCCCGCTGCCCCACCTGCAGGGAATCCAAAACTGCTGGGGGAGCAAGATGGCGCCTGCCACTAGGGAATCGCAGGCTGCAGAGTCGCCCTTGCTCTCATCTTCCTGCAAAGCCTCCAGAAGCACTCACCAGGGAGAAAGCTGCTTAGCCACTGCCGGGTCACCCTGGTGGCCAAATCCCATAAATCTGACCCCATAACGTCCCAAAGGTCTATAAGGAAGGCATCTTTGGGGGTTATCCCAGGATACTGAGCGGCAGTCCAGTCTAAAAGCTGCTCAAGCGACTGGGGATTATAACGATTCCCACGGGAGTCCAGTAGCCATGTTAAAGAGTCAAGTACATGCTGCTGCTCATGGTCAAGGGAAGCTTGATTGCCCATATTAGATCAATTCCCATCCGGGACAGAGTGCATAGGCTACTCACAGCTCACCTGACTACACCACAGGGATTGAACACCGGCCGGGCATTCCTCTTATCCTCCCAAGTGCATTATTGTCCGTGAGGCTACTGCTGCTGGAGGCTATGTATTTGAGCCAATCATCGCCACAATTTAAAAAACACACAAATATGAGGCACCATTTGCAGCATTCTCTCTGGGGGCAAAGGACTTCACATACAAGATGGAGAGGTGCAAATACATTTATTGTGCAGTTTCCATTACCTAAATACTAGTCCACAAACAGGTTATAATCTCATAGGAACAGCAAGAACAAATCCCAGGATTTCTCCCAGTCACTTGGAATATTCCCTAGTTATTACCTGTTATGGTAAGAGGTAAACAATACCCTAGAAGGTCACAAACCACAATCTTCCCAGGCAATTGGTCAAGAAGGCCACTAACCCATAATCCTCTTTTCTAGCCCATCTCAGGTGACCTGAATGTGTTTCCATGGTTACCTCTGGGCCTAGGGAAGAAGCTTTTGTAGGCCTTCAGGCCTGCTTTTTGTAACACCTATAGTGTAACCCCACACATGGACAAGATGGATTTTTGTCCGGGATGGACACAACCAGAGTTCTTGGTGGTGTCGAGACATTGCTAGTCCTGGGAGGTGTGGGTGCTGAGAAACTTTAGCCATGAAAAATCTTAGCTCTCTACTGCTTGTGAGAACCTTTTCTTTCTCACAGATGCTAACCAAAACAATATTCTTGTTTTCTAAGTTCTTTATATCAGCATTCTGTTTTTCTCAGATACAAGTTCTTCTGTTAGGTAAACAATCTTCTGCTACATGCCAGAGTGTCAGCTCTGCCCCTTTGGGGTGGATTTACCCCTCAGAGCCAATGGTATTGTGATACGTGACCTGTGGACGATCTACCTTATAAAAATCCCCTGTACGGTTAATAAACTCACAGTTCTCTCTGTCAAACCCTTCTGGAGTCAGTGTTTCTTTCTACGTGTCTGTTCTACAAACAGCGACAAGGAGGAGCCACAGGTGTTACAGGTTCCTCTAGATCTCTTTCTTCACACTCAAATAGTTCTTCTTGAACCAGCCCAGTGGGCAAGATCTCATAAGGTTCAGGAAGTAGAGCCAAAGACTCTGTGGCGTTATCCAGGTGGCTCCCAACTTTATGCACTAATGTGGAGCTGACAAACTCCAGAGACCCCAGATTGAAACTATCCTCACATAACACCACAGGAGGTGATGTAAACTCGACTCCTCCGACCTATAGATCTAGCAGGTCGGTTTGAGTGGCTGTTGACATGTACCACAAAGCCAAAGACTGTACCATTGTAAGACTAAAGATGGCATTGAGTCAAGGTCAAAATCAGGTGAGGGTTGTCAAAGTTTGCAACTGGAACCCTTGACCAAGTTGTAGACTGTGTCCAACTTAAGCCCATGGACAAGGCTCTGCCTCTGCGCCAATAACTTTGTTTCTGCAGATTTGTGAAGCTACCACTGGGTGGTGAGTCCAGCAACAGGGAGGGGAGGATAACACCCCTCACTTACATTGGGGCACAGGTCGACTTAGTTACCCTTTTGGATATCCAGCGGGACCACGGGGAGGTGCGACCTCTGCAGCTATGCCCAGTTTGTAACTTTGCTCTTTTTACGAACACAAATAGTACTGTATGTTCCTTTTCCGGGTTAATTAAAGGTGGCCTGTTCACCTCGGTCAAAATTGGTAAACTTTCAAAATCCCAAATTTTGGATGGTAAATGGACAACATCATGCATCACACCCTGTGGTGTGAGGACTTCTGAGAATCCCACTTAGGGTTTGGAGTCACAATGGGTTATGGATTGGGGAATAGTCATGCTCTACCTGTGATGTGACCCCATACAACATGAGGCATATGCCCCTTTCTGAAGGTCTGGGGTACAGCCAGATGCCACACCAAGAGGTGTATGCCCAGGGCCCAATGGATTGGGGTTATAGCCCTGCTGCACAGTTGTCACGCACACCCAGCGACGTGGCCCCTTACAACATGGACGTATGTCCCTCTGCAAAGGTCTGGTGTATAGCCAAATGCCGCACAAGAGGCATATGCCCAGGGTCCGATGGACTGGGCTTATAGCCCTGCTGCACGGTTGTCACGCACACCCAGTGATGTGGCCCCATACAACGTGGGACGTATGCCCCTTTCCAAAGGTCTGGGGTATAGCCAGATGCTGGAACAAGAGGCGTGTGCCCAGATTCTGACGGATCAGGGTTATAGCCCTGTTGATCAGTTGCCACGCACTACCAGTAACATGGCCCGTCCACCCATCCACCTTGGCCAAATCAGGTAAATTGGTCCAATTCAGGTTTTTTTGGTCGGTTGGTTGGTTGGTTTTTTTGTTTGTTTGGGGGTTTTTTGTTTTGGCTACTTTTTCTTAATTTTGATCCTGTCCCTACTTACCTGTGATCCTCAAACTTGCGGTTGCCCAGTGTTCCTAGACCCTGCTGAGTGTTTTATTAAAAATCTTGCAAAAAATGTTACAAAAGAAAATACAAACAGTTAAAATAAACTACAGAAAGTTACAAACTAAAACAAACTACAGCTAGCTACAACTTCTAGATATTCTAGAAAACATATGTACAATATCCACAGATGATGTGAGTGCAATGGATGTTAAGAGTCTGGGAAGCCTTTTCCTGCCTCATTTTGGAAAGGCCAAGAGCTGCCAGAAGTTCAAAGTTGCTGTGGAACCATTTCCCCTGCGCTCCAAGGGGAAAGCCCACAAACACAATGTCTTTAGCATTGGTGAGCTCTTGGATTTCCTTTTCCAGGTGTTTGTACTTGTTGACTTGCTCTGTGGTGGCCTCTTCCAGCAATGTTTTGGCTGACTTGTACCGTACTGTCATGTCCACCACAGATGCACAGGCATCCTTCACAAACACTAAGTCTGGTTTGTACAATTTCTTGTCATCCCTCAGGTGCGGTTCTTGAAACACCACCCATCGTTCTTCTTCGCCTCCCTGGAGAGCAATTTGCAGATGCAATTGTGCCTCTTGATCCTGGCATCCTGTGTGACTGGGCAGTTGCCAATGATGTGAGCACAGGTTTCATTGTCCGCTTTGGAGTGCCTGCATGCCTTGATGTATTTGTCCTGTCTCCCCCTGGCTAAAAATTCTCTTGTGGGGTAGACATTCGCTCTTAGCTGTAGTGCCATAAGGAGCTTCCTTATGGCAAGCTTCTGTATGCCTCTGTAATTTTCCAGCCAATGGTTGCTAATTTTGTCTCCTTCAAAATTGCCAATTCCCCAGCCCTGGGATACTAATTTGGTCCAATTACTAAATTCAACTTTTCTCCAATTTATATGGTTTAGGAAATTTATTTTTAGAGGAAGCTGCTTCCCACTCTGAAGTTGTGGTTGCCCCATGTAAACTAGTTGGCTCACTCACCAGCTTGGTATCCCAAATTGACGAAATCTTCTCCCTGTCCCCTCCAGCTTGAATCCACAGCTTCTTATACATTTGTTTCATCTGGTCTTTCTCCAGCAATATCTTCATGATTTCATCCAAAGATTGGGCAAGCTGATGCAGTCTCTGGGCTTGCACACTTGGAATCAGTCCCACCAGTTTGGTGATGCCCAAGCCGCCATCCTTCGTGCTCAAATACAAGATGGCATCACAAGCACATGTAGGTAGGTGCAACCACTCCTTGACAGTCGATCTAATTTTTAGGTCAAGGGTCATGAGGAACCCTGCTTTTAGCTCAGAATGGTCAGCCAGGTAGGTCAATCCAGGGATGGTGTATGTCCTGAGGAGATCTATTTTCTGTAATTGGTTGAGTGGAGCTTTCCCAATCTGTTGTAACCAGTACTCGAGTTTTGTGTTTATGTCGGATTTTGCTACCCCAGTCCAGGAGTCAAACCACAGGTATTTCTCAGAGTCCCCAGGTTTAATCATGTTCAGGGGTGTACCATTAACAGTCCAAGCAGTGCAGTCACTGATTGTATAAGAGTCTTCTGTTGGCTTGATGTAAAAGCCATGGCACTTCTGTCCCTGTGTTTTGAGACAGGTCAGATTGCAAAAGGTCTCTAATATCTTGATGTTCTGCTCCATTTTCTCCCAGGATTCACTCAGCAAGACCAGGTCATCTGCAAATGCCATCGCTGTGACGCCGTTTGATCCCTGGTGGTACCAGTTGCCACTTTTTTCCAGTTTGCAGATTAAGGGGTCCATGGCCAGATTAAATAAAAGGGGTGGCATTGGACCACCCTGCTTCACCCCAACCCGGATCTGAATTGGGTCTGTCTGTTTCTTTCATGGTGATATATGTACTGATGTTCTCGTACATACCCTTCACCAACCCAATGATGTGGGGGTCCGCTTCTCTCTCACGTAGGACGTGTAGGATGTGCTGGTGGCTTACGGTGTCAAAAGCCTTTGCAATGTCCACAAATACTACACCCAGCGGTCTGTGTTCTTTTTTGGCAGACCTAATTATGCTTCGCAGGAGTTTCAAGTTCTCGGAGCATCCTGCTGCTCTAATAAAGCCTCTCTGCCTTTGGTTGAGGGGGCACGCTTTTGTCAGCCTCGTTGCTACGATTCTTGAGAACAGGCTCAGTAAGATGGAGCCAATTGTAATGGGCCTCCAGTTGTTCAGGTCCTTGAGGCATTCCAGTTGGGTCGACTTCGGGATTAATACAGTCTGGTACCCCCTCACCATATCCAGGATTTTCCCTGCTGTTAACCAAAGATGAAAACTTCTGCGGTCCGGGAATACTTGGAGTCCGTCTTTTGATGTCCCTCAAGATGATTCCGTC
>VXAC01007504.1:0-62535 GCA_013399225.1 Rhipidura dahli | reverse complement strand
GATAAATTTATTTATTAATTATTTTCAAGTTAATTGAAAATATTAATGGCACTGGTGACACTTTATGGCTTTTTGAAACACTGAGTCCAGAGAACAAAGTGAGGTGTAAGTACAATCTCTTACCACTGATATGACTTAAAAATTACAAAAGAATTTATTACTTCTCGATAAGGGAGACCACAAAAAGCTGTATCATGGCTTTGGAAGAGGAAACCTTGACTTGTCAAAGGCTCTGCATGGCAGAATCCTGCAGGAAGCCGTCATGAAAGGGAAGGTTGTCAAGCAAAAGGGGTATGATTTTAAAAAAGAAAAATTACTCAGAGCTCAGAGAAATAAAGCAGAAGGGGCTATGCATGTAATGCCTTTGAGCTCAATGCATCAGCATGCGTGGTGAAAACTTGGCCTCAAACTTCCATGCCTACCGGTGTGACATGGGAAAGAGAAGGACAGCCAACAGCAGGAAGGAAGCAAGTCAAGGTCTAGCCCATTTGGATATATTTCAGTCCACAGGAATTATTCAAAATTTCTGGCACAGATGTTTGTTATGTCTGTCACGCTCCTGTGTAAGATCTAAGAAACACCATTACAGCCAAGGCAGACACTGAAAACTGAAAAATGCTAAGACGAGCCCATCTTAAAGAGGTGAGACATGCACAATAAAAAACAACAGTGAGTTGTTTTTTATTGTGCCTAGAAAATCATGGGCTGACCTGGTCAGCTTTGTCCCTGCACTGGGAAAGATCAAGGGATCCATTGTCAAACACATGAAAGTAACTGAGAGCACTCAGCAAAGATTTAAAAACGGCAGAAGAGTTGGTTGTATTTGACATGACAAATTATGTGCTCTGTGAAAGATGGAAGAGCAATGATTTTGGTAACACATCAAAATGTGTCCAGCATAAGGTTTCTCCATCAGTCTGGTACAGCATTTTCCTTGTCAAGTTAAAAACAAGGCCAGATGAACAGGTTGAAAGCCAACTGGCCTCAAAGGACAGAAGGTCTAGATGCTGATCCTTGCATCTAGAGCTCTAGCTCATCCTTGAGCTCTAGATGCTGCCCAGTAAAAAAGTGCCCTAGGGAGCTGGGGGTAGAGAATTGGTGCATCAGGCACAGCATCACCAGCTGGGTAAGGGAGGGGATTGTCCCACTCTGCTCTGCACTGGGTCGGCCTCACCTCAAGTGCTGGGGGCAGTTTTGGGTGCCACAATAGAAAAAAGACATTTAACTATTAGAGAGTGTCCAAAGGAGGGTAACAAAAAATGTGAAGGGCCTTGAGGGGAAGCTGTATGAGCAGTGGCTGAGGTCACTTGGTCTGTTCAGCCTGGAGAAGAGGAGACTGACGGGACATCTCATTGCAATTACAACTTCCTCATGAATGGTCTGAAGTTGTTTCAGGGGAGGTTTAAGTTGCATATTAGAAAAAGGTTTTCCACCCATAGGGTGGCCAGGCTCTGGCACAGGCTCCCCAGGGAAGTGGTCACAGCACCAAGCCCAGCAGAGGTCATCAAACACAGACAATACTCTTGGGTCCATGTTGTGATCCTTGGGGATGATCCTGTGCAGGTCTGGGACTGAATTCGATGATCCTTGTGGGTCCCTTCCAACTCAGCTTATTCTGTGATCTTTGATTTTGGAGCTGACAGCACAAACTCTCCTTAGTTTAAGGAGGGAGGACTCTAACCACAAGGCTCACAGTCACAACCTGAAGCTTAGGAGGTTTAGAGGGGACATCAGCAGATGCCTTTCCGTACAAGGAATTGTGCAGTGAGCCCAGGGGTACTTATGCCTCAGTGCTATGGGAACAAACAAATAAGAAGCTATGATAATTTGTTCTCGATATTCTAAAAGCTTTCATTTCCAATATTAGAAAGCATTACCAATTCCTGTGGTCAGGATGGGAAGCCACCAAGCTGAATAAAATCCTGTGATGCTGAGTGCCTGGGTCAATAGTAGATTTCTGTCAGTTAGAAGGGATAAGAAATTTCCCTTCCAGCCCCTTTAAAGACAGTATCTGACTGTACATAAGCTTACAGTGTATTATAAGAGGTGTCCAAGACTGATTTATAATCAGTCTTGTTGTGCACGAATAGTAAAATATTGTGCCCTTGATGCCATCTTAAAATTCAGTGGTGCTAGGCATATTAAAGGCCCTTTTCTTAAGACTGCATGGTGATTTCATATTCTACTGAAACCTAGACACTATAAACATTTCACCAAATAAAGGCCAGAAAAGGTTATACACATAAGTTTTATAAGGGGGAGCATATCTAAAACATTTTGGTAGCCATAAAAAAAACCCCAACCAACCAACCAAAACTATAACAAAGCAAAAAATCCAACCAAACAAAAACCCAAAAAACTCAGAAAACTAGGATTATTCATTTATATTTACAACTCCACAATAAAAAAAAAAGCTTTACACATTAAGTGGACTAAGGAAAAATTTCCCATATGTGTTTACAAACAAAATAGAGAGTAAGAAAATAAAAGTAGGGAAAATGCAATGCATTCACTTCAACAGTTCATACAAATACCTGTATTTTAAAATAATCATCTTAACACTGGACTCTTTTTTTAATGGCCATAAAGAATCTCAAATCAATTGACAGATGTAGAAAAGGTTAACTTACAAAATAAACATTTCATATATTCCATTATAATTCCATAGTTAATTTTCAGACTTCAGTATTAAAACTTTCTAAAAAGATTACAGGTCTCTAAGTGGAAATTGACTTTCTGAAATGCACAAAAAGGAATTATAATTGTCTTTCAAAGTAGTCCTGAAGCATGCAAAATTTAGTAATAGCTTTTTTCAAAAGAAGTCATAAGTTAACTAATATGTATAAACAATGGAAACATTTGTATTATATAATAATCAAGCCATATACTAGAAGCATTGTACAGCACTCCTGAAAAGGACTATTTAGACAATATACTTAGAACAACATTTGTTATAACATAGCTCGTCTATACCATGGTTGAATGCATGCATGCATGCAAATAAAATTCAGACAAAATACAAAAATCTTAAAAGAAACAACAAAGAAAAATTGTATTATATATAAAAATCTATTAATTAATAGCATTTAAGACCATGCCAAAAGTTTGCGAACACTGTACTAAGATGATGTTCTATTTGTGAAACTCTATCTCAAGTATTAAAGAAATCACTTCCAAAAGAACTAAAAAAAAGTTCAGTGAAATAATACCAAGCTGTCCCTTGTAACATGCTTATTTAAGATTTTCTCAAATAATATTAAAAAGGATCCTCAAGAAAATTATTTCATCATGACAAAAATGGAAGTCAGCTAAAAGATCATGCAGATTTTTTTTGCAATGTCATTACTACACAACTGTATTCTTGAATATTACTTTCAGCAGGTACATCAATAACCTAGTCTAGATAAAGCATGAAGTTTGTTTAAAGTGAATCAAGAGATGAAACTACCTTTGTAGACAGGAAAATAATAATTCTTTTGTGCATACATATTCTCATTGTATTACGTCTTGGCAGTAAAATCTATAGGAAACAAACCTAAAACAAATGAAACCAGTAGGAAGAAGGGATGTCTCACCCTATACCATGCTGGGTGTAAGGTGAATCAAATTATTCCATTTAATATTAAATTTTTCCATTTTCCTACTTTCATTACTGCTGTTGTTGGGCTCTTTTGGTTAGATTGGTAACACTGGCTCCCTCTGCAACACATCATATCTTCAGTACAGGCAGAAATGAAACAACTTTTAAAAGCAACTAAAAGCAGGCTTAAATGCATTTCAAACAATGCATCTGTATCGATTTCTATCTTCAGAACTTGAATTTGGGAGAAAAATATGAAACAAAAGAATATTGTATATCATCCTGTGCGACTCTGCAACTACAGACTAGATTAAGCCTTTTGCCTTATTAGTGGTCATAGACATTCTGAAATGCTTTGTTCCCCCATTTTCCTTTTCACTATTTCTTACTCTTTAGAAGAAAACAACACAGAATGTGAATCTATCAATCCATTAGAATGATAGGCAGACAAAAGATAAAAATGATGGATAAAAAGAAGTTGAAGAACTTCATTTCAGAATACTGCAGAGTGCTTGAATCTGTGACTGTGATTAATCAATTTCTGAAATCTCTCCCTCCCTATGTATTTTTGGAGAATAAAGGAAAACAGAGAAAAATGAAGCTATTCCAAATTAATTGACTACTTCATCTATTTTTCAATTAACAGGTCGAGACAGCTGAAGGACAGCATGTAACATCAAAGAAAATATCTAACAAAACATGGAACTTCAGAAAAAAACCTCCTTTTTTCTGTGTGCTGATCAATATATAGCTGATTAATTAAGTCACATACCAACATTTTTCTGCATTAAGAATAAATAATTTCTAAGTACACAAGATAAATACATTGGAACTGTAACTACATAAGTAATGCTAATTAAGCTTCAGCATTTTATCATTAATCTTACCATTCATACTTTGTTTCTTTTTTAATAAATACTTCTTTGCTACTTTCGTAAATGCTTTGATTAATCAGTAAAAAAAAAAAAAAAAGGAATTTTGCAATCATAATAAATAAGTATCTTCTGCTACCTATAAGAAGGAAGTAGCTGAAAATTTACATTTAAGGTGTCATTTACCAGTCACTAACTCCCCATTTCAGCATCACTGACTGGTCATGACCACAGCAAGCTTCTTTTCATTCAGGCTTCCTAGTCACCACTACCCCTCCCTGGCTCTTTAAACAGTTTCAGTATCCCCCCACACCTCTATTAGCCATACAGTTTCCTTGTTTCAGCGTCTTTCTCTAATCAGTCCAACTTTGTTCAAGTCCTGAAGCTTGAACAGACCAGATTCTGCAGTCTCTGCACACTATTTAAATTCTGTTTCTTCACATTTACCATCCAAACACAGGTCCTTCTCCAGTCCTAGTCCCACCATGATCTCCATACTGGGCTGTACCAGACAAGCACAGCTCTAAGGTCTGACTGTAAACCAAGGCCCTGTTTCATACAGCACATCTTCATGATTTTTGGCTTAGCTTTACTGAGGAAACAAGTGTCTAGTACAAACTCTGGTAGATGAGTAAAAAATCATGTCTGTTGAAATGAAAAGGCACAGAGTAGTGACTCAGGCGGGAAAAACAAAACAAAAATCCCTGAAAATTAAACCGTCTGAGAATACAGTGGAGAATCCGAGGAAGCTAATTCAGCTAGGTAAGGATCAGCCTGGTCCAAGGAGCAGCAAAAGAGCTCTACCTTACCAAAGACTGCCCCACCAGCAAAGATACATCAGACATCAGCACTAGGTGAGACAGTCATACTGAAGCTTAGCCCAGCAAAATGCAAGTCCTCAACACAAGTGACTATGTGATTGCTGTGGATTCTTGCATTCTGCACATCCTGTTCACATCTCTCTGTGAATGACAAAAGATGACCCAGAAGAAGGGGAGTCACTCAACCTTCCACACTCACTGCCCCATTTTACTATTCTCATCTAGAGCTGTGTCAGGGCGGGTTTAGGCTGCATATTTAAAAAACATTCTTCACCCAGAGGGTGGCTGGGCTCTAGAACAGGCTCCCCAGGGAAGTGGTCACAGCACCAAGGCTTACAGAGTTCAAGAAGCATTTGGACAACACTCTCAGTCACATAGTGTAACTCTTGGCACTGTCCTGTGCAAGACCTAGAGTGGGACTTTGATGACCCTTGTGAGTCCCTTCTAACTCAGGATATTCCATGGTTCTATGAAATGACAGTAAACAGGAACAGAGGACATGCCTGACAAGTTCGCTACCACTTACACTGACTACACCAAATACAGGCACGTGTGCATATACAGAGATACTTATCAAAAGCCTATACAGAGATATAAGCTACTACCTACAGTGTGAAAAAAGAGGCCACAATAGTTTTTGGTGAATATTAGAAATCAATGGCACAAACTGTTCAGATCAGGTCTCCAAGGAGCTAGGATCTGTAGAAGAAAAATCCTTGCTGTTAGTAATCTTCCATCACCCCACAGAAAGCCAGCTCCTGTATTCCTAGTTTAGCTTGGAATTAAGGGAGTGGGTATCTTAACTCTTAGTGGGTATAAAAACTGCACCCACTACCCTACTTTGTGGGGCACTCCAGGACCCACCACAAGGGATGCAAAGGGTAACTTTAAGGCAATCCTCCTGCCCTCATGTTCTCCATCCCTCACAAGGGACCTTACCCTTCTAGTGCAACACCACTGGACTATCCCTCCTGGCATTTCTAACTCCCCTGTAGTAAAGTGTGGAGTTTTAACTATGACATTATATATTATTTTCTGGGGCTGGCAGAATTGGCAAAGAGCCCCTTCACAGTTTTTGAGTTTTTAGGTATCTCAGTCTGCTGCCAAGTTAGATGATAGAGCTCTTTTAATACAATTTGACAGGTGACCCTGAAAGCTATTGTTGGGGTGATAGTCTAATGAAGTGAATTTAGAAAAGCATTTGAAAAATGCACTTTTCAAACAGAGCTGAGGAAGGGATTTGAACTGTGATTTCTTACCTGAACTTATATAGCGGAACCTCCAACTAAGATGTAACTCCCAGTGGAAAACTGTATGCATTAGCACTGATAATTCTCCATAATGTTGTACAACTATAAACTACAACTATGACATGACTTTCCCAAGACATGAATTTAATAGCAAAATTAGTTTCTAATTCTTAATTAGCGTTCTAATAACTCGCTATATTGACTACAGAAAGACGTTTCATTCACAACAAACTTTTACCTGTATTATACAATAGAAGATTTTTTTTTAAAATAGCTTACTTTTAAGAACAATAAATATACTTTTTCTTTTGACTCAGAACTGGTGGAACCACACCAAGAACACTGTGTCCAATTCTGGGCTCCCCAGTACAAAAAACATAATGGAATTACTGGAATAATTACAGCAAAGGGACTATGAAGATGATTGGCTGGAGTATCTGTCATGCAAGAATAGGCTAATGCCTGAGATTATTTGGTCTGGAGAAGAGAGGGCTCAGTGAGAATCTTCTCAGGGTATAAATATCAGTTAGGGAAAGGAAAAAGGGCCAGACTTCTTAGTGGTGCCCAGTGAAAGGACAAGAGGCAACAGGTAAAAACTGAAATAAAGAAGATTGTTAAATATCAGAATATTTTTTTTTCACTCTGAGGAGGAACAAGCAACAGAACAAGCTGTCCACAGAGGTTGCAGAGACTCCATCCTTGGAGGTATTCAAAACCCAACCAGACATGCCTTGAGTAACATGTTCTATCTGACTTGTTTTGATTTAGGGAGCTGGGACTAGATGAGCTCTAGAGGTCTTTTCCAATCTCAACCATTCTGCGATTCTATTTTTAATAAAAGCAGAAATTATTTAGAAAACCTTTCAAAATTAAGAAAATTAAAGTCCTGAAGTTTACTTATTGTTCTTTAATGCGAAAAACTAAGATTACCACTAGAGTTTTAAAAGCCCGCTGGTTTTCTTATCTCTTTTTCACAACAAGTGTTATTAAAAGAACTGTCAGTAGGTACCAGCAGACAGGCTGTTTTCATGTAAATTTAAACCATTTTTGGTATGACCAAGTAACTCTTTTATTTTTCCTCTCTTCATTTGCTCTGCATTTTCAGATATTAAACTGCTGCTTTTGCAGTTTTTACATACCCGTAGTTGCACATTTTCTCCAAAATGTAGAGAAACTTCAAATAAATATTACTGTTCACATCACTCAACAGGACTATTAAAGCTAGCACTACTGATTTTACTCATGCACACTTAAAATCTTAAATGATATTACATTTTCTTTCAAAAATTTCTCTTTCAAAATGATATAACATTTTCTTTCAATACATTAAAAGTATTTTTTCCTCAAGTGCTTTTCTTAACATCCTTTCATAAACTCATATGCTGCGGCAGTTACAGGCTTCATCAAGGGAAAAAAATCTAAAAGTTTGTCTCTTCTCCTGCCATTTATTAAGAAATGGTCTTCAATTCTGAAGCAAACAGCTCAATAAATAACATCCTTGTCACAATTTCTCGTGATGTTACTGAATCCTGTTCATTATTCTTTCTGAACATCTACAAAAATCAACCGTTCTTTTTCGAGTCTGATTTTTTTCATAACATTTTGCATATTCTCAAGTAACTTAGTTTTTCCTCTTCTCAATTCTTGCATCATGAAGTGTTAACATGGAACATGCACTGCCAGGAAGCTGTCCCCAGCAGTGTGTAGACTGGATCTCTTCCAGCTTTCACGTGAAATTTCAGATCTTTGTTCACTGCTTCGGGGCTTACAAAATTTGAAAGCTGGTTTTTCCTCTATTCACTACTCACTACTCTCTGCCTATATAACCCTTCTTTTGACTTATTTCCTTTTCTCACTCTCCCAGAAGCTCTGTCTTTGGCAGCAGTTCCATATTTTCACCCTTTACTCAGAATACATTAAGAAATATAAATAATTTAAATAGAAATATAATTTAAATATCCTAAATGTCTCAAAACCAGTTGAGGTTCTCAAATAAAAAGTTCTCTGGACTTGCACAGATTCAAGACAATTAAACCAGCTATATATTCTGTTCCATCTACTTAGTGTCAAGTTCAATAAGCATTTATAAAGCACACTTCACTTCCAGAAAATTCTTCCACAAACCTCCTTGCGTAGTCAGTTTCTGTCCAAGTTAAAGGACAAACAATTTAAAAATGCATACAAATTCTGCTCCCTTAAAAATAGCCCTGCAAAGGAAATGAGAGTCAAATTCACAATTACAATGGACTTCACAATTTCATAAAGACTGAGTTTAGACGTGAAATGTTTTGTTTATTTGATTTGCCTTTCTCCAGGCATAAGCCACAATGTGCTCCCACTTGGTTGTGCTAATGAGCATGCTCTCAGTTAGATGCAAAAATGCAGGGCTGAGTTTCATTCATTATCTTTTACGTTTTATTCACGTGCATCATTGAACAGAGGTGGGAATACTTAAATAAGAAGTCCATATCACAAGGCCCAAAGAGACTTCCATTTTGAGTCCTGGGAAAGCTTAACACAGGGATACTTAAAGAATAGAAGATTTAACTCCTCTCCTCTATTTCCCTAGGCAGCAACATCAGCACCAGGCATAATTTGTCTCTGACTTTTAGTAACAAGAACACTTTAAAAAGCTATTCAAATTTATGAGATTTTTAAACCCAAGGATAAACCCTGGCCACAGTTTACACTGAAGTGAGCACTTTAATCCATACAATATTTTCTTACCAAATTATAATCAAGTTTCTGCTATGCAATTTTGGTGCTGCTATTGTTAGCTTTTATTGCTGTATTAAATTGTTAGCAAACAGCTAGAGGCTGCCAGAACATTTTCATAACATCTATTTCATTTTTTATAGTCCTTTGTACAAAACAGCTCTGAAATTATTGTTTACATATTATGGTCAAATAAACGCCAACAAATTCTATTGTTTAGCTTACTGCCATAAGGATTTTTCCAATTATTTTAGTCTTTATTACAACATTATTTTTTAGAATTTAGTAATTTAACTATCAGTCCACTACTATCACTGAATTATATTTGTTTTTACTTCTGTCTTCTCATGCTAAAACTGAGTGATGCTTCAACTTTTAAGTACGGGTACCATTTTCACCTTTGGCTACCACTACCGTTTTGGCTTCCTCGCAAAAACAAAGACAACTCCTCAAAACTGGTTTAGCATCTGGAGGATCCTGATATAAAGTCTTTATAAAGATCCTTTATAAAGTCCTGAAGTGCTATCAGATGCCACACAGTTTTTCCAAGACACACCCTGTTTTTAAAACCCAATTTTATACATGAGTTTTAAGGAAAAGGAGAGAGTTAGCTGCTAGTGCTCCACATTTAGCTACAAATATTTAAATTGCAATAAACTGAGGTTCTCTTCCCAGAAGTTAAGATTATTTTGAATTTGTCAAAGCCAGCATGCCTTTTTGGCCAACCATTAAATAATGTGGCAGAAACATATTCCAACACACACATTTTCTTTCAAGTAAGTTACTGTATAACCAAAATTCTATGTTTATTTTCAGTGACTGCAAAGTAAAGTATTTTATTCATATTTAGATGCCTCCTTATGGAAACAGAATAACTTACAATGACAACAACCATCATCCAACATACTGAAATTGGATGGGAGAAGGATAAAATAAATGAGGTGCCAAGAAAACTTCACACATCCTTAAGAAAACAAAAGCAAAAACTGTGTTTTTCAAAGATAAAATTGTGTACTGTGCTAGAAACAAGCAAGGCTTTTCATCAGTTCTGAAACACGAAATTGAAAGCTGCCAAAGAATGCATGAACCACACTTTAGACTTACACTTAAGTAATTCTTTTGTGCAAATATTCTTACATGTATTACTTTAGATACAGACAAGCTCCTGTACAGCATGAACGGAGAGATGCTTTCTGTTTCCTCACTCCATAAAATTTTATTCTTTTCCAAGTGACAAGTGCTGACCTGTCACTGTATCATGTCTGCTCATGGTTTGCTCCCTTCTACAATCACTTCTAACAATATACATCAAAAAGGACAAGCAGAGGTAAGTGTACTGCATGTGCTGCGTTGCATAGCTGATGTGTAAGGTTTCTGTGACTGTTAATTAGAATGGATACTTGACCAAATTATCATACTTGGTATGAAATTACTGCACAACAGCAACATAAATTAACCTTAGAGAGCAAGGTGTTCAATATTAATGCTGGAGACATGTGTATTTCTTTTCCCCCAAAATCTGTACAATCCGATGTCAGAAACAATGCGTATTCAGAATGGCTTCGGTTTTCACTTTAAAGCAGAGATTTCTGTATTGGAATTCAAATGCTTGGCCACCCTCCCTCAAAATCCTAACCTAACTTTTGTTTCTTTATAATAAGAAAGGAGAAAGTCAGCAAAACAAAATGTCAACATTAAATCATTTCACAGCATTTTGTGTCAGAAACATAATGGAAAATGTGCACATCATGGGAAAGGTTACTGTTCTTCCAGAACATCTTTTCATTTGGTTCAGGACTCATCCCTCTACATAACTGTGCAGGCACTACCGATGGCTGCTCTCCCTGGGCTTAATTTGGCAGTTGAAGGATTGTGGCATTTTCAGGAAACCACAGTGCAGTGATTTTAGTGGTTATCCATCTGAAAGTGATGCTATGATTTAGAATAATTGCTCTGTTTATGTGCAATGGTAAAAGTCAGTTACTACACCATATTCCAATGTCAGCTTATGCTTTCATGACTATTTCCCTAATACGACATCACGTCAGATGTCAAAGTCAGAATTAGAGGGATTTAGTGTTCCTGTTCCTAAGCAGTAAGTGCATATGCAGTACAGCAACACTGCTGTATTTAGTTTAACTGACAAGTGGGTAAGGAAAGGAGCGGGAGGGAATGGGCTGAATTCAGCTAGTTAATCAAAGCACACTGCACATTAATTTACGCTTGACCTTTGCATTGTTACAACCAGCGATATGAAAGAGAAAAAGGAAACACATTAGTCTTGGCTAAGAGCTTTTTGATATTCTTGAAGAAAATATAAGCTTTTTTTTTTTTTTGCATATCCTTTCCACATCCTTTCTTCTCAGAAGTAAGTTAATTTATCAGGACTTTTTCAAGATGAAATTGGAGACAGGCTTAAATATTTATCTGTAACTTTATAACTTAAAAATCCATTCAAGGGTAAATGTTTAGAAAAAAATCTCAAGAAGATGAATGAGGTTATTACAAGGCAATGAAGTCCTACCTGGAACATTCAGTAATACTGAATTCCTGTCTTAATACAGAATCTTGTCTTCAGCATTTTAAGTGGCTTGAAGCAAATCATATACAAAAATTTAATTTCACCGAGATGAGAATGTTAAGGAATGACACAAAGTGTAAGTAATACTAATAGTCTCAGCTGTTCTAAAGGCGATCCAATTTTACTAACTGGAAGCAAAACAAAATCTGAATCCAACCTTGGATATGGCACAGATGAAAAAACCAAAAATTAATTGAAAAAAAAAACCCACAAAAAATTAGAAACTATGCAAAAGAAAGGAATAAAACTAATAACAAGGCAGAAAAAGAAATGAAAAATATTTAACTCATTTGTACAAATTCCTAAATTTTGCACAGAAAAAATATTACTTTAGTAACAGACATTAGTCTAGATTACTCCATCTATAAATTTAGTGACCACACTAGCAGGGAAGTACAGTAAGACAAGTAGACCAAATCTAGTCAACATCAAAATCATGCTGAAGTACAGGAAATAAAACCTACAATTCTATTCCTTTTCCCAAAAAACAAAGACATTTTATAAGAAGATTGATATTAAGATCACAATTCTAAAACTGTCTATTTAGATGGGATTACATGCAAATTATTTCAGCTACTTCAAAATAAAGTTCAATATTAAAACCTAACTTCTTGTTAGATAAGCTGCCAAAAAAGCAATGTTTATGAAATATATGCTGAAGAAGCATTACAACTAAATGGGTTTTTTAACGTTCTTTTTAGGGTTTTTATCCGTTTAAGAGTATATTCTCCAGTAAGAAGTTTTGCAATAACTCAGCCTATAGCACAATTAAGCTAAAAAGAACAATATCCCAAATACATGTAAATTATCTACAGCCTCTCAGGGAATAGTACTGTATGTAAAATTCTTGATTTAAACCCAAATTAGCAAAAAATTGCATGTAACTTTGCTCCATTTATTTATTAATGAAATTATTTCTATTAATGCAATTAATACCATACAAATGTATTACATGCCATCTTAATAATGTGAAGAATTAACTCTGGTCAGTGCTGAGAAAAGAGACTCAATATCCTTAAGCTCATTGTACCTCTAGCTGTTTTTCATGTAGGAGGCTTCTTTGGTAATAAAAAAAACCCCAAAACACACAAACACCATACTCTCACACTGTTAAAAGACAAAATAAGTTTTGAATAATGTAGATGAAGTTTTACACCCAAACTTCAGGTCACCTATCAAAGACGTGTAAAAGTATTGGTCAGTAGTAACAAAAAATGAGAAAAAATGCATGTGGAACAGTAAGCATAACTTCTGCATACTGAGATTTCTTATTCAAATAGTTCATAATTCACACTACAGTTCTGTGAAGAGAGATTTAGGGTGGTCCTACACCTCTAACTCTTCCTCCTGGGCATCCTCGGACCCCGTGTCACTCAGCCACTGGACGGCCAATGCCTGAATGACAGACGGAGCCCGAGTTTCCCTGGGGGGAGGCACTACCACAGAGATTTACTTCAGAAAACTGACTGCACAGATGCTCACTTGACACTAATTGTGACAAGTCTAAACTGATGCTGCAACATAGCATTTAAATGGCTATTGACGACTGCTGTGCTCTTCTATCACACCATTTTAATACCTGGACATGAACATTCTCAGGTCATAAATTTCATAACTATAAATTTCAGTCTTGTGGCTTATGTAGCAATGGCTTGGCTTAACAATGCAAAACAACTGAATTGGTAATGAATTTGACATTTGGTTTCTGAGTCTGCTGTACTATGTAATTTTCTGATGATAAGCTCGCTGCTCTGAAAGTGACTGAACCAGTTTGGCCCAAATGAAGGAGTAAGTGACACATTCAAATGCCAACTGAATTGAATTATTTGATGCAATTTGATGTAAGAAAAAAAATCTTAAGAATGCCCACAAAAAAAATAAGCTACTGACACCATCCTATGATATTTTTGCAGTCATAGCCTGTTACTGGTAACCAGACTGAGAAATCATTTGGTAAGTCATGAGTCTCCCCTCTTCCACCACAAACTGCAATTTCAAAATCTGCATCTTGTTTCAATTAATAATTTTATCTTCCGATGAACCACCTCATTCAGTGACTGCTTTATCTAAAGGTCGCTCACTACTTATAGCGAAGAATCTCTATACTGTATTTTTTCATTTCATGAATTATTATAAATTCTAATAGTTATAGAATACAAAAAAAAGGAGCAAAGGTCTCTTGATACATATATTTCCTAGGGCAATCAGAAAAATCATAAATAAATCTTGAGATACATAGCTGCCCAGGGAACAGTTTACAACTGTGAAATACAGTTTCAAGCTGTTATTTACAAACCCATGATTGCAGCACAGACTTGATCAAGCAGCTGTAACTGAAGGGAAAAACTACATATTAAAAATTACATATTAAAAGGGAAACTTTAAAACTACATATTAAGGGAATAACTACATATTAAAAATTCAATAATACAAAAATGGTAAAATACTTCTTGTAAGTGGAAAACAAAGTAACCCTGTAGAAAGATCCACTTATTTACGAGTGGTTATCTTGTTGCCTATTTCTGAAGTTCATGACACTGGCACAGAAGCTTTTTGGATCAGCATACTTCAAATATCAATACCAAGAACTCCTGACAATTACACTTATACCTAAAGATGTTCACTAAGCTTCTACAGATTAAAAGCCCAGTATGAACTTCAAGGTTTGACTGACAGATCACTAAAAAGCCCAAAAACTAATGTGAAGAAAAACAACTGGGGAATGCTCACACTGCTCTCCCCTCTTCACTTGTATGAGGAACACTAACAAACCTCATCAAATACCACAATAATACTCCAACAGGGATTTAGAACTTCCGTAACACTGAAGAGAGACAAAAATTTGTCTCTCTTCATTTTTCCTCTATTTTATAAGAATGTATACTTCTTCCCAGTGTATTAACAGAAAATGTCATTAAATAACCCCCAAAAAATCAAAGAAACACTTTTGTGGAACGTGCAGGGGGAATCATGCTTTGCTGTTCCTGCATTTGACCAGAAAGCATGGTAAGACAGATAACTTCTCATGCAGTTTTACTCTCCTTTGCAAAACAAAGGTTCAATGCCAAACTTCACAGAAAAATTATATCAGATGGTCCTGTGCATATTTTCCAGCCTGAATTTCTTAATTCTGATAACAGAATTGAATAGTAAAAAGTCTTTTAAACACGGAAATAGGTCCAAAATTCCAGTTATGGGCCACTCCTACACAGACTACCCCTAAGATAATTCCTTCAAGACAACACAGTATCAAGAATCAAACCAGAGATGGAATACCTAATCAATAACCAAAGATCTGAACTTCTATTATTTACATGGTTTAAATTTCCCTAAGTGTTAAGCAGCAAAACAATCAAGGGAAAAAGGTAATCTGGGCTTCAATTCCCATTTTGCTGTCTCATTCCAGGGATATAACAAGTCTACTGAAGAAATCCACTAGGTACCAGGTAAATAGATTGGTGGCTAATTAACAGAAAACCCAAGGGTCTGCCATGCACTTTTTGTAGATGTTCCAGGCATGAGCAGCTTCAGGTAGCTGGACAGCCCAAATCCAAATGCACCCAGCAGTCTGCCTCTACAAAGCCCTGAATGACAGCATCATAAGTCTTATCACCAGACCTATGTCTTGGAGGTACTTAGCAAGAGAGCTTTATAATGCCAATGGGTTTTTTCGCAATGTCTGCCCTAGCATATGAATTTATGGAAAGCAAAATGCAACACAAATTTAGTTTGAATAAAGTCCTCTGTGAAGAAAATGTGCATTTGTCATTACATGTACCATCCTGCTATCTAGAATAAAAAATAAACCATTTTCAGAAGGCAATACAATGGATTATGCAAAAAATGATATAACAGGTAACTCAAGGAATAAGAAACATTAACACACAGATTTAATTCCTGTAAATTGTATAGCAGAAACAAACTGCACGAGTGAATGTTACATTTCCTTTCATTCTCTTAGTTCATTCCAATAAAATAATGCACTTGTAATCCTCTGTAACACGTAAGATTTCTGAGAATTGTGGCTTAACTAAGATTTTCCTTGTGATTAATCCCTACATTAGTAGTCTTGAACTTCTACTGTAACTAACAGGCTTTCAATCACTATGATGGACTGTGAATTTTGTTGCAGTGCATTTAAATTAATGAATAATTAATATACTTGTTCTGGAATAAACTTCAGCTCATGAAGAGATTCAAAACTAACAACTAAACAAATAAGGAAGAAATCCTTGAAGTTCAGCATGGCCCTTTGACTGGAAATGTAAATAATAAAATGCAAAGGTTAACCTATACAAGACAAATACAATTAAGGAAATCTGGTGAGAGACATTTTTGGAAAGAAGATCTCCAGAGGATTCAAAAGAGACTGTCTAAAACACACTTTCTGTCAAAAGCAGAATTAAAGCTGACCACTGTGTGCAGCTAAGCAGGCCATCTTTTATACAGTATAAATTATCATCCTAAACTTGTTACATATGTTTGTAGCACTAGATTACAGATGTCAAACACCTTTTGAAGAATTTCAGTTACACTATGATTGGGTAACTCATACTGTAGTCAACCTTACAGTTAATTTTACTCAATCGCATTTTGTTTAGTAAATATGACACTGAATGTATTTTATTCTTTCTCCTTTCCTGCTCCTCACCTTCCCTGTGTGCCTTAATACAGTGACTGTATGTGCAGCACATTAGACTTGCTTGAAAAGTGAGAGAGCATATTGGGAAAAATAAGTACTTTTAGCTTATTTCCTAGTAAATATATACATTAAAATAAATACTACATACATGCTTAATAATTTGCTTTGCAGATTTATGTTTTTTGAATACTTTATAACCAGCATTCAAATCAATGTTTTCAACAATTTCTATTCTCTATTCTTCCTTCATCTTTTCTACTCTCTCTGTAATGCTGAAGTCACAATTTTGCCTCAGTTACTGCAAATGAAATGAAATGGAAAATTCTAACTTAACTGACAATACAGCACAAAAACTCAATACACAAAACTACAAAAGAATGTACTACAGTATGCTTGCTCTAAATTGTTGGATGGAGAAATCAAGTGTTTTTCAGAGATTTCTTTAATCTGATTTTGGCCCGTACAAGAAGGATACTCAAATTCTATTCTATAGTTTTATCTAATGCACTGCATTCCAAAATATGACCCAAGCACATCTTAAAGCGAACAACAGAAGCTGTATTTATTTTTTTTAACAGCAGCAGTTGAAAACGGGATGCTTTTTTGAGAAGAGGCCAGTTCTTTAGAAGGGAAGTAATTTGGAAGTTCTCCCTTGAAAGTTTTTGAACTGGGTTAGCTTATGTATTCTTCTTTAAATAACTGTTCTACACATTAAAATTACTTAAATTCACCTTATTTTTTTATTTTACTAATTTGTATTACTGCATAATTTTATGATACAGTAGATAAGCACTGTATAATAAAAGAAGCACTTCATCTGTACAGTGCTACAAAACAGAGGGCAGGTTTTACCCTTTACATCTTGAGCCACTTGAAAGACACTTCTTTATCCATGTTTCTACTAAATATGGGGATGTTCTTAAGAAAATTATCAAGGAGATATTTCTAAAGATTTGCATCAGTGAATTACAGCCCCATTAAAAAAACCTCAAAAAAACAAAACAGGAGGTACTTATGAGTCAAGCAAATCCTCTGCAAGATCTATCTTTCCAAGCAATTCATGCGAGACTGTAATTAAGCACTCAGGAGACCTATTAAATGTCTAAACTATATATGACTTCAGAAGATTCACAAAATGAAAAGCACCACATCTAAATGCTTTCTGAAACATACAGCAGAGGTCAGATCTACAAACAAACAGAACCTTTAAAATTATTTTCTGACTTTCTTAGAAAATTTACCTTTCACATCAAGCTTTAGAAACTCCCATATTTCAATGTATGTCTTCAGTGTCACACAAATGTTGCCAATATTTGATTATTGGTTAAGACTGAGCAGTATATTTTTATAGGTGCCCTCTGCTTTCACAATACTTCAGTTTTAAGCACACAGAATAGATCTTTTAACTTATCTCTTTTTAAAAAGTTCTGTGTCTTCATGCCCTATATCAAATCTATCTGTGCCAAATACAAAATATTTTAAAACCTCTATCTTTTATTACTATTTCTCTCAAAACTCAGTGGCAGCATTTGAGTAAAAAATATTCAAAATCCACACTTTTGTCTAATTACAGCTATAGATTTCTCACTTATTTATAATGACATTTACAGATGCAACTTTGCCTCATTTGAGTTCATGGTTTCAGTTAATTTTTCATTGTTAGATCTGTAAATCTTGACTGTGCCACTCACTCTTCTTGTAAATGGTAAAAATTGCAGGATTACTTAGTTCTACAGAATTTACAGAGATGGGTATAGAAGAATTTATAAAATAAATTTACTATAATTTCTAAAAAAAAAAAAATGCCATCACATAAGGATCACAAGACGGATCTTTTCTAGTGGACAAAACCACAAAATCTAAACTTTCAGTTCTAGTGCATGCTACTACACTGAATGAGCCTATCTATATTATCTAACATCCCTGATTAAATAAACACTATCTGGACATGGCTGTAATGCATACATATCACAAACTATTAGCATATATAAAAGCAATGTGTCTGTAAGTTTTAGACAAAAGCTAATAATTAAAGACATCCTAATTTTTGTTAATACAGTCACTAAGGCATAGTTCAGTCAGTTAGTAAAGCATTAGAATTCATCAGAATGAAATGTACTTTTTAATGAAAAATCCTTCCATAGTTATTTATTGATTTTTTCTCATTTTAACAACAGGTTAAGTAAAGCCACTGAACTTATAACAAATAATCCCTTAACCATCCAATGCTACCCAGAAGCACCTAAAATGGAGACTAAAAAAAGCTATTCCAATAGTCACACAGTAATAACTAGTTAAATTATACTTTTTTTGCTCTAGGTTCATTGCTAAATAAATTACTATTATAAATTATTAATTTCTACTGCACTATTTGAATTATCAAAAAATTGCTTATCTTCCTCTAATTCTTACTCAGATAGCAACTCTAGAGTCAGGGCTGAATAAATTTTAGAAGAACTTACAATTTTTAAAAGCAGCTTGTCCAAGTATCATGTAACCAGCCCTGTTTGTGGGAACACAGGGTAGGAAAAGACAGAAGGCCCTTTTATATTATTCCTTAAATCTGCAGTTTCACCAGTTATGTATTTCTATTTAAGTTAGTGATGAACTGTTATATTCAGAAAAATCTCTTGTATAACACCACCACAATCCCCCTTTTCTTAGTTATAGATGGGCTGGAAAGAAGGAAAATTAAATCCAGGAGTTCTGGGGAAGACCAAAGACATTAATAAAGATCTGAGAAATTTTGGGCTTTACTAACAAAGAGTGCCAAACAAACAGATATTTAAAAAATACTTTGTTTTCCCTCCTAAACATTTCTTGCTTGCAAGGAGCCCTACAACTTTTAATTTTAAACACTATTTCTACCACCACAAAGGAGTCCTGCATGATGGTACAGGGAAGAGAAAGCAACAGGGCAGGCAGAGGGTCACTCCCATCACTTTGTGACAACGTAAAGGAAAATAATCTTCTGCAAACTTTCTGTGACCCAGCAACACTCTGTGGATCATTCCCCTACACATCTGCAGATGCAGAGTTACCATCATTTAGTAATTACCAAGAGTAAGCCTCCACAGCTCTTTAGAAGCAGTGGTAATCTAAACTGGATAAAGTTGAAGCTATTTATAGGAATTATCTGAAGAATAGCAAGTTTTAAATTTAAATATTTTTAAAAAAGTAATATGAAAAAATTAGAAGATTTGAGGAAATATTTTTCAGAGAATTATGAACAAAGGATTAGAACATAACAAACTCCTTCTCCTAGGCAGGAGTACTGTTTCTGGCCTAATTATGAGGATGACTTTTAAGAGAACCTGCTGGGTTTTGGCATGTAGTATATTTATTTTTGGCCCATCTAAATTACTACTAAAATCTCTGGTAGTAAACAAAACATAACACTAATTTTCTACCATTATTATTTAACTGCAACTTAAATATACAGCTCCTCATGGCATTTTCTCATCCTTTATGTCCTCCAGTGTGGTATTTAAGACTTCTAGAAAAAGCCTGAAGAAAAAACTAACTCACTGCCTTTTTCACAGTAAAGCACAGTATGTGTTTTACCAGGATTCCTTCCCACAACAAAATGGTCTTCCTGCATCTCTTATTTCTTGCAAACTATAGGGCTGAAGAAAGCCCTTTATCTTGTCATGGGCAGATAAAAACCTGCTGCCACCAGTTCTCATCAGTGTAACTGCATGAGCAACCCCTGTAACACCCATCTCTATTTCACAGTCTGGTTCTGAGCAGGATCTAGGATTACCCAGCAGTAGCAGCTTGTCCATATATGAGAGTCACACAGTTACTGCTGAGCCTCTAACAGGCACTCTGCATCCAATCTGGAAATACAACTACACTCTGGCACACAACCTTGAAATTTTATCAACTTCTATGGTAAATCATATGCTGTGATTGATACTAAAACCAGCTATTCTGAGTATGTACAAGGCATCTCTATCTGTGACACATCCTGATTCTAAAGCTATGTGTTGCTTACCTATATCATCAGTGATTCTGACTTTTCTCAAAACTCTGACTCCCAGAAATAAACTAAAATACTTATTTTGGAGTAATCCTTCCAGTTAAAAGCAACAATTATACCTGATCTAAAGAGAAGAACTTGTTGAGAAAAACCTGGTTGAAGCATACAGGACCTAAACACAGTGCACTTCTTTTAATCTGAACTTATCAGATCATTTTAATGAAATCTCTGTAGATTCAATTAAAATCCACCTTCTGATTGATAAGGTCCATGATTCTTCTTTCAAGAATTGTGAATAGTTTCTACAGCTTTGCAAAGAGGCTACAATGCGAGCTATAAAGTCAGTATCGGCAGAAGTTGTGGTCAATGGTAGCTATTTAATAGCAGCTATTCTACACTTTAATTAGATTTCTGCACCTACTAAAAATATCACTCAACAGTCTTTTTTTCATTTGTATTTCAGATAAGAAACATGATTATCAAACCCTTTCATGATCTGCATTAATGGAGGTAGTATTAATACCTTTTTAAAAATTAAAATTCCTCATAATCCACATTTCAGCTCATAAAATTGTTGATTATTTTAATTTAATTACTTTTAGGATGCTGATGTAGCTTTATTATCATTAAAATGCTGGTTTACCATTCTAACCTTCTCTAAAACCCTGACAACTCACCCTGATGGGAAAAAATTAATTCTCCTGTGTTAGAAAAACAGATTATCGTGGTTATTTAAAATATAAATGTTTTTGGCAGATCAATAAGTGAATCTAGTCAGTATTTCTGATGTAATGTTTCCCCTAGATATGGGGACAAAATTTATTTTGTTTTTAAAAACTTCACTTTCTTCATTTTAATCATGACAGAGTGATAAAGATGGGACTTCAACTCCTCAAAAGGTCAGAGTATCAAACCTACCTGACTAGATTTTCATTGTCTCCAGTGCCTTTGCAGGTAGCACACTCAGTCCTTAAATCCTCTGACTTGGGCTTCTTCTGCAGCACTGACTGCCGTTGCCTTCTTTCTCTGGGAATGCGCTCCTGTCACAGCAGAAGGCAAAAAGAAAGGAATGGAGGGGAATGGAGGGAAGGAAAGCAAATATTTTCAATTATGGCATGGAAAGTAACATTTCAGTCCAAAGTTTAATTTTTTGTGAAAATGTTAAAAAAAACAAACAAACAAACAAAACACTGTATTCCAACCTCAGGTTTTTCTTCTTCAGGCACAAAGCTTCGTTTTCGTCCTCTAGTTCTCTAGAAGAGAATATATTTAAAATTCAATGTTAGGTAACAGAATGTTTTTGCTGCTTACCTATTACTCCTAACAACAACAAAAACATATTGCAGGAAATAATTTAAAGCATTACCTCCAGAACCATTGCCAGACAACTACACTAATCAGTATTAAGACAATAGCTTCACATTCTGTATATAAATCTATTGAAATAGCCAAAAAATAAATATAAACACTTGAGCATGTTAAGTCTTGTTCTTTAAAGGACTGCCACTAGAATTACAAACATCTTACAGACTTTGCACAAACTTCCCAAAACTAGTAATTTGAAAATTGGTATCACCAGTGAATAAAAATAAATTCATTGAGCAATAAAATGTGCTCTGTTTGTAAGCCAGGTGATAAGATTAAAAAAATCAAAATTAAAAAAAATTATCAAAACAGAAAATAACTCATAAAATTGAGGACTAACAAGAATTAAGGCTTTCAAACTGGAACTTAGTATAATGGGTATATGGCAAATGCTTATAAAGCTGTAGCATATACCAACATATGACTGATACACAACAGATGTTTCTGATGATTCTACACAAAAAATAGAAATTACTTCAGTATTTCAGTTGGCAAAAAAAAATATAAATACTAACAGTGAGGAAGACAAGAGGTGTCCATGGACTGTGACAGCAAGTACCAAAGGTTTACAAGCACCTCTTTAGTTACTACACACAACTTGCATGAGTTCAGATTCAGTCATTACATTTTGCTTTTGAAACAGCAGCATTATTAACCTGCCTATGCTATGTAACTGCCACTAGCTGACAATATCACACTCTTCCCTTCTGGTTTAATAAGGAAAGTATATTAGAAGGGATGTGGAAGGGAGTAAGAAACATCAGAGACTACTCCCGTAACCCAAAATGTATGACACACTGACACTAATAACATAAATATATAAAAAAATCCCATGAAAATGCTTGTTTTCCTGGGAGGAAATACCACAGTAGGAAGTAATTTATCATATGATAAAGAACAGCACTGACTACTTTATGATTTCTTAAAACTTTTTTTGAAGCAGCTGGTGTTCACTTGAAAAAAAGTGAAACACAGCTCAACAGAAAAATCTTAGACCAGTTTAGAAGAACAAGCAGTCATAAATCCAATGCCAGAGAAGCTAATAATATCATGCTTCTCCTGTGTGGGTCCTCTTTGAAGGTGATTTATACTAGCTTCAAATTAAAGACAGCTCCCTATCTTAAACTGTTTTACAGATTTAAATACAGCTACACTGCAAATAAACCTGCCACTTCAACACATCTATAACTTTATACTTACGCAGATTTTGATCTGTATACATTAATAACATTCTGTTTGGGAAGACTTCCCTCTTATAGACAAGAGTTAACACTATAGTACCAAGGAATGTAGTTGAATGGAAAATGCCAGTCTACTTCATGGATCTTTAGAATACTTTAATTACCATTAGGATTCTCTTTCACATTTCCCTAAGGAAGATTTATTAAAAAATGTAAAACCTTATCTATTTAATACATACCAATATTTACTATACTTTTAATAATGGAGGTGTTCTACATTCCACAAGCCACACAGTAGACACCCAAATGCCCAAATTTGGAAAATTTATTTACTACAGGTAACTGAATTTATCAGTGTAGTATTAGAGGTATTAATGTAACATAAGCTACACGTCAACTACACGTTACACAATTCAAAGTCACTGCAAATTAAAACTGGACAAAAAAAAAGTTTGATCAGACACCACCACACTCACTGCCAATTTTACTACTTTTAGCCTCTGGAATTAGTCCTAAGAACATTTACAAACTTTAATAATTTTAAATTGTGTAGGCCCTCCTGAATGCAGCTGTGTACAGATTAAAGAAGTAGGTATAATGGTGCATGCCAATAAAGGTGGTGTTAAGATCCTCACTCTTCATGTTTAAGCAGCAAGAAACAAGAATGTATGCCCTGCACCATCAGAGGGATGCTATCTTGAAAACTGATACATAACTTGGAAATTTAGGTGACAATGACATTACTTTTGACACTAAATAAAAAGTATTACAAGTTAGTAACTCCAGTTTAAGGAATAATGAAATATATTTAAACTTCAGCCAAATGTAGATAGAAGAATTACAAATAATTTAGTCACTTCTACCAAGAAAATATTGGTTTTGACCTGTCTGCTGTATAATGTGTTATGTACATGATCAGGAATGTCTGAATTTATATACGAAATTATACTTTCATTATCATTTCATTAGATTTCCAAATTTTCAAACATACTTGAGTTTGTTCAATAATCACTAGAAAACAAACATTAAAATCAACATCTTTAGCACACATACTTGTAGAATATCTTATATGCTTTTAAAATAACAATTCTACATTTTTTTTTCCAAACAGACCTCCATAGTTAAACATATTTGCAATGTTTCTGCTCAGATCATTTTACTATTGCCAGCATTCAACATGGAAAGTAAGATCAAATTTGCAACTGAAATTGAATATTCTTTGATTTTCAGCAACAGCCCTCCAGTAATTTGACATTTGTTATTTTACAGATGGTGTCACTAAAGTTACCTTACGGGTTAACTGGAAATAATCAGTTAAATCTGGATTACTATGTTCAATATTATTCATTGCTGTTTGCCTCAAAGTACTGCATTTTAAATTGCTTTGAATAATTTCTGTCATTAGCAGGCTCAGAATGAAAATGTCAGAGATTACGAATGTAAAATATTAGAGCTGCATGTACTTTCCATAAACAATTTTAAATTTAAGAATTGGTATTTTGAAGTAGCTAAAGGAACTTGTTATTAAATGGCATATATTACAACCGAGATAAACTTGTTCATATTCAAAACTCATAATATTAATCCAGTAAAAGATGTATAAAAAGACAGTGATTTTTTTATTTTTTTTTTTACTCAAAATACCTGACAATTCAGTACTACAGAGATATATACAGTTGAGGATTTCCCTGTACCATAAAATGGAGCAAGACAGTTTTGTGAAATCTGTCCCTGCATTTCCAAAATGTTCGAACAGTAAGTCAGGAAAGAAAAGTCATGTTATCAGCACCCAAGCAAAATCTCAATTAATGCCAGTGCTATCCCAGTAGCTTTTTTATTTTACTGCAGAGAGTAGAAATGCTGTAAAACTTCTACTGTTTGGGATGGACAACTCAGTCCAGATCAAAACAGAGCAAGGTGTGGATAAGAGAGATGCAATCCATACACGGCAACTGTGACAAGGTGACACTTAAGTATAATAGTTTTTTAAAGAGTACTGAACAACCTAAAATCTGTACCTATAAAATTTTCTACATGTAGAAATAAAAGATTTCTGTGAAAAATTATTTCAGATGTTGACATTTAATGACCCCTTTGTCTTTGGCAAGTCTTTGGTTGTGCTTCATCCTAAGTTCTATACTTGCACAACATTGATATTCATTCAGTGGACACTCCAGTAAGGGCAAGGTGTGCTGTGTGCTCAGACAGTTCCCTACAAGTAACAGTGAGACTCCAGCCACTGAGCTCTGGAGCCCACAGCATCAGAGTGGAGCCCCCATGCAGTTCTGTTTACTACACAGGCAGCTGAAGATTTAAAATTAGGTGCCCACAGCTAAGGGCTGATTCTGTATAACGTTAACTGCCCCAAAATCTCAAACAAACATGTCAAGTTCATAACAAGTGCAAACTATTTTTCACTTCATTTCTTTTCACAATTATGGCAGTGAAATAATACAAATAAAGGAATGAATTGACACTAAAACCAGTCGAATTAGTAAAATATGACCTCCTGATACTATACGATAATATTTCTATTCCTTCCCTTCTCTAGTGACTTCTTAACCCCTTCTTCTCTAGTGCAGCCAAACCACACCTCCCTCTATATTCCAAAGTTCTCCCCATGTTCCCCAACTAAAGTGAGAACCTTTTGTGTACTCAGGCCTCATCCTTCCCATTCTGCTGCTCTAAAAAATACTCCAACACTTCATTACCTTAGGCATACACAGCTCTCAATCCAATATTGTAATAACGGGTCTACCAGTTACTAAAGGCAATGCTACTATAGTGGTAGGCAACTGACTAACTTATTTTCATTAGAAAATCCAGTTAAAAGCTACTGTTTTTTGAAATAAACAGACCAAAGATTTAGCTGCTGCATCACAAAGAACATACCTTACACTGAACTGAAAGAGAAAAATAGTACCTTATTTCATTAGCAATACATCCCAAAATAATCTGAGCAGCCCAAGACAGGTCAGTGAATTAGAATTAAGATGCCAGCATAAAACTGAAATATTTTTAAACAAGAACAAAAGAAACACTGATAAAAATGTTAAAAATTATGAAAGACAAAATAGATTAAATTCTTCTTATTAGTCTCTTTTAGCATAACATTTTGAGGGGAAATACATACCTCATCAAATAAACTGCTAATTAAAATGTTTAAAATTCTGTAAGATTATGTTCCTTGGGTAAAGAAATTGAGCCATTTGATTGAATGAAATCATCAAGGTAAAAGCAAGCCATCTTTTCCAAGAACATCTTACCAAAGGTTTAGTCTTCATAGCAATTGCAAAGCCCTTCCTCTGAAAAGAGCAATGCTCTGAATAAATGAAACCTAAAGATTAACAATGCCCTTTTTTTGTCTTTTACTTCAAGGCTTACCATCTGTGGAGGTTGGAGAACCATCCCATAGTATTAAGGCATACCCCATTTAATTTATTTCAATTATTTCATTAACTTCTGATTTTTCATTTAATAGTTGCGAAAGAGAAAATCCTACCTCTTGCCTATTGTTTTAAAAATTCCCACAAAACATTACAAGAGTCCCTACAGAGAAGTGGTGATGGGCATGATGTGCAAACAGTTATCAAATCTGGAAAGAAAGAGGAGTAGCAAAACACCCAACATTGGTTTGCTCCTGTCTAATCTAATTTGCAATTATTTAAATTGACAGTTACTACAATATCCCATAAAATACATTTCATTTTATAATATACAATGCAAGTAATGAAACACAATTAAGAAAGAATGTTTGGAGAAAGTCTCGGAAAAGAAAAAAAAAGAAAAAAAAATGGGAGAACTAGAGCATACACTTCCATAGCCAAGGGAAGGGAAGGTTAAATAAAAAATTGGCTTCTTTCAGCCATTGTGTTCTGTGTCACAGAAGCATCCAGCTGTGCTGTGCAGCATTCTGCTGTTACAGAGTGGAAACTTGCATGCTAGCTAAGGGAATTAGAAGAATCAGGACTTAAATGGCTAAAAAACAGAATACGGACACAAGAAATTAATAATGAATGATGAAGTTGTAAATGATACAATGTGGTATAGATCAAATGCATGAGGGATACAGGGTGATGCATGAGAGGAAATGGTGAACTCAAGACACTTAAAAAATATCAGAACATTAAAAAACCCTGTCCAAAATGGAATGAAAATCTGCTGATGGAAAATGTGATCAACGATGAATTCAAATCCAAGAGTAGGAGAAGAATGACTAAAGTGGGAGTCTCCATTTTGAGCTTGGAAAAGCTAGAAGTGAACACTTACATTTCAAATTTTTGTTTATAAGCAACTGGACAACAATATGAAACACATAAAATGAAGACGACTAGATAATGCATTGACTCTAAGATTTTCAATATTCTCAGAAAAATAAATTCCATACATGAGACAAATGAAAGACATCTATAATGGAACAAATAAAGCCTAGGATGAACCCTGTAGTCTTTGAAAGGAAACAGACTGTTTGCAAAAGGAAACAAAGCAGCAGAGCAAAGCTGCAAAGGAAACAGTCTGTTTGCCATCACTAACAGATGCAACGAGTTGATATGTTGGCTTGAAGGTGGGAAAGCACAGAATAGGCGTCCACATAACCCAAAACCCCTGTGGCTGTCACCAACCCTCACTGTTATGTTTCATTTTTTATGCTTTAAACCAGTTCATCCAAAGACAGAAATAGAAGGCTGACTGTTCCCTTGGAGCACTTTTGCTTTGCCAGTTGGAAGAAAAAAACCCAACATGATTGATTTAGAACTTGTAAACTGACTAAAACAGGAGAGGTGATTCCCAAAAGTCAGAAGTATATGCTACCTGTGAACTTTTTCTGAAGTGGTCCTAGAGGATAAAAGTGTATACTGTCACCTGTTTAATTTCTTGTTTTACACAAGAAGATACAGAGGAGTAACCATGTTAACAATGCATGGAAAAGAGTGTGAAATATTGAAAGCATCTGTGGTCAGTGGCAAGGGTTCAAGTCCACTCCACATACAGTTAACTAGCATGGTTCTGGATTTGATCTCTTGAGTCACAGTTTTTCAGAAGATCAATGGTGATTTCTGCATTTCTACATTTCAAAAAGTTACTTGAAAGAAAATATAAACATAGAAGGGGTTAAACCACAGTGGCATTTAAGAAAACACTAAGTGATTCTCAGTCATTTGCAAAAGCTGTATTAATTCTGCCAGCTATTTCAAACACCACAATAGAAAAAGCACTGCTCTCAGTTCCTCCTTTGCTTAGTATGTTAACTGGTTAGAATTTCTTTTAACTGTTTGCACACAAAGGCAGCAAAGAGGCCCGTCATAACTACTTATGCCATTCCAGCTGGGTATTTTAGGTAATTCAGGGATTTCACTACATTAGCAAGCATTGCTTCTGCTCGCAGACAGGAAAGATGGTGATCCTTATTATGCTCATGTTTCTAAACCTCTTGCATGCCACAGAAACAATATGGTCATATATACAGGGCTCTTCTTTCCAGCACTGAATTTCTGATACCCCTAACAGTGCTGGTACTACAAAGTGTTACTTTTCTCTGCAAAGCTGAGCACAGGAAATTTAGTTGGTACTCCAAGTGCTCCTGGAGTTTGGAGGCACAGGATATCATTATGAAAACATGCATCTTTATTTGACCATCTCATATAAATAATTAAAAACTAGTCTCAGATTTCATATTTAAAAAATTGATGAAATTACCAAAGACCTAATTGGCTTTCAAAACTATTGGTACTATGGTAGTTTCTTTGCTCTACAAAAAGTCTGTTGCCATTGTTTTGTATGTGTTCTAATTTTAAGAGGGCAAAATGTGAAGAACTTCAGATGCATTGATTTTTGGAGATCTATAAAAACCTCACATTTCTTGTCAGAAATAATAGCACACATTGATTTATGTTTCCCTGACAGACCTGTGGCTACAGTGACTACTAGAAAAAGACACAAAGCTGTCTTACACACGCTGAAATGCACAGCGAAGAGGATCAGTGTAAGATTACAACCATGTTTTAATTTTGGATTCTATCCAAATTCTTCAGACATTTTCATTTCTATCTTATGTCAAGTTGTATTTGGCACACTAACATTAATGATACACTTCCACAGTTTTACCTTTTATCAAACTATGACTCATAGATACATATCACATACATCAAAAACCTCCAAAACTCAACTCTCTCTTATGCAGCCTTTCTCATATACCACTAAGGATAATCTAAAGATAAAAAATACAAGGAATCAATAAACATTTGAATGCTATATAATCATTCCAAACAAAAAGGTCATGGCAAGGAGAATTTCATTACTACAGAACAGAGGATAACTGATTTGAAATACAAGCAAAACAGAACACACTCAGAAAACAGAATTGGGAAAACTTTCACTATACCAAAAAAATTACTTGAAGAATCAAGTAACTATCAATAGCATGCATAAAACAAACCACAGAAGCCTGTGAAAAAAGCCACACAGGTTGAAACTGCACAGATAATGTATTCTCTATCCTGTTACACATTAACCATGACCATTTTGCCAAGGTAGCAATTTTTAATCTATGACGTCACCCATTCCTTATGAAAAGTTAGAAATTACTAACTTCCTTTGCCAATGAAAAAGTTAGGGTGAAATCAACTGCGGAAAAAAAAACCTTTTGACTCCCTTTGATTTGTTAAAAGGCAGAAGAAATGTTCAATTGATGGCATCACATAGGCATAAAATTATTTTAAATGACGGTAAGGACTGCCATGTAGACACCAGATGGCATACTCGTTCAAAACAGATCAAAGTGAGTATCCTAAATGGTACGTATCACTACTATTCAAAAAATATCACTGAAACAACTATTAAATTTTCCAGAAAAATGGCAGTAATAAAAAGGGAACTGTCAGATAAAAAAAAATAGTAAACTAAAATATGGTTATAAAAAGAAACAAGTCAACCACAAAGCTTAATTACATAGAATTACAATTTTTCTCTATTTCTTGTTGCCATTGTCTTCAGAACTTTTTCTTCTAGAAAACCAAAAATTTTGCAACACTCCTGCTGTCAAGCAAAACTATCACCGAGTCTATCACTTAACTTGTAACTACTGTTTCTCAGGCTTAAACAAGTAACAGAATTTTATAAAGAGCAGGATTGACTTCTGTTCTTTTTAACACTAATTTCCTGCAAAGCACACACTTAGGTAACTGAAACAAAAGCATGAGGACAAAGAGGCCAGAAAACCTCAGTTTTCAGGTGTTGCCAAAACAAGTGATTCTTTCCTGGAAAACTCAATTTAAGAGCACTTATTTGCAGAAGTGATAGACAGGCCAGTTACCTTTACTTAGAGAGGTAGCAGTATTTACACCATTAGAATACTATTTGGAGTATGTCCATCTCTCCATGCCATTGCTGCATAAAAAACAAGTGACCTTTCATCTGCAGGGCTTTTGTCCTTCTTCTTTTCTTAAAATCAAACCAACCAAAACAATCCCTGAACTCCAAAAAACAAATCAAATAAGAAAATTAAAACTCTGTCACATTCAATTTGCTTCAAGCATTGTGGAAGAGCTGGATCTTACTTCACTCCATTCTGAATTTGATCTGAAGCCAGAAGAGATACTACCATGTATCCATGTATTTGGCATGCTAAATTAATTAGTTTTTACATTTGTGACATCACGATGTCATAGACTCGGTTGAACTTTTCTATTAATTGATGAAGAAAACAAAGTATTTTACAATGTTCTTTATAATGAAAACCTTAAGATTTAGAAAGTTGACTGGCTACTGCTTTTTTTTTTTAGAGCATTTATGTTCAGTTGACAGCAATTAATCTTTAAATTCTGTATGTCAAAACCATAATACAGACTTTTTACTGTTAAACAGAAATCTACTGTCTGTTCCTCTGGATTATATACAATGCAATTACAGAAGAAAGATTTTCAGGTTTCAAATAAGAAAAATAAGTTTGGTATCAGAGTATTAGCATACTTTATTTACAGGCTTGAACTATAAAGTTCCCAAAATTCTTTAATTTCACCTTTATAACATCGGGAAAATAGCTGCTTCTTAATAAAAAAGAATAAAAAATGGAATTTCCACAAAAACAAACCACACAAAAAACCCTCTCTAATATTATGAGTACTAGGATCTGACAGCACTTACTGGGAGATGGAATATTCAACAACACAAACAACAATACTTAACTTCAAAGAATACAGCAGCATCCATACACCATACACTCTTAGAGCACAGCTAGCCCCAGATGCACAAAATTACTTTAGAAGATGTGGATGTATGTGACATACAGAAACTCCATTACATTTCCAGACAAAAACATACAGAGTGGACAAAGTAGAGTTTACTAAATTTTTAAAAATTCACTGAAACATACTTAATTTTTTTTTAAAGTACAGAAGAAAAAATCCTTATTTTGCAAAAATACTACACCAGACGAACAAAACTATTTTAGTGATGATATGTTTGATAAAAAAATAATCTATGCATTCTTTTTTATTCTAAGACAGCAAATGAAGGCAAGAGATTGTTAAAAGCTGTGTTTTTATAATATGGATCACCTCAAGAAGACTGAAAACCTGAACACACACAGCTGAGTAGAGGAAAATCATTAATCCCTCAATTTACTGCTGAAAAATGCTATTTGCATCTCTTTAAAGTATTTTCCAAAGAAACAATCTATTCTATACTTTTACTCTTCATAACTGAAAAAAGTTAAAAAATTTGTACAGTTTTGAAAAGCAAATGTTAAAAAACATATTCAGATTTATAAGAAATATAAGAAAGGTGTTTATAGGTATCTGGTTTATGCAATTCGCTATTGATTTATATTAGCTATTTGCTAATCATTAGCTGTTAATTTCTACGAAATTAACTAGAAGCAGAAATAATGATTTGTAAATTCTGTCTATAAATACAGCCATCCTGTAACAGAATTAAGAAGAAAGACTTAATGTCTTGTTTATTTACATTCATTTATAATTTGTACAGACTCTGGCTCAGAGTAAAAGTATGGTATGTTTAAATTTACCCTTGTATATCCACTTATATGGTCTTAGGAAGTTTAAAATCAGAAAGGTCTTCTTGTAAACTTAAGTTACATTTTAATGTACAATACAATAGTTGCTGTCTCCAAAACAATGGAGTTCAAATGGCTGGACTTCCTCTCTTCCCACTTCTTTGAAACAGCTGCTCTACAGTGCAGAAATGGCATTGGCCTATTACAGGATGAGGATGGTCACCTCACAAACAAGGACACAGACAAGGCAGAGATGTGTAATGCTTTCTTCACCTCCACCTTCAACAGCAACGACAGGCTAACGGGTCCCAGTGTCCTCAGCTGGAAGACCATGGCTGTGAGAATGATAAAATCCCAGTCAACCCTGAATTTGTGTGGGATTTACTGCTCCAGCTGGACCCCTTTAAGTCTGTGGGGCCTGACAGGATTCAGAGAATACTCAATTGTCTGATGTCACTACAAAACCTCTTTTGATCATTTTTGAGAGGTCTTGGGAATCCAAGAGGTCCCATGTGACTGGAAGCTGGCAAATGTGCTCCCAATTTTCAGGAAGGGCAATGGGGACCCTGGAAACTACAGGACTGTCAGTCTCACATGAGCACCTGGTGAAATTATGGACAAGATTATTCTGGGAGATACTGAACAACTCTTTGAAAGACAACAAAGTCACCAGTCAGAGCCATCATAGCTTCATGAGGGGGAAGTCCATCTTGTCAATCTTGGTTTCCTTAGGTTATAGTGAATAGGGTGACCTGTTGCTACTGGGGTTCTGCAGCACTCCATATTAGGCCCAAATCTCTTAAAAATCTTCATAAACCACTTGGACACAGGACCTGAAGATATACTAAGTTTGACAATGATACTAAATTGGGAGGAGCTGCTGACTCCCTCAAAGGCAGAGAGGCCCTGCAAAGGTCCTAAATGAGAGGGTTGGGCAATCGCCAGTGGTATCAAGCTTAACAACAGCAGGTGCCAGAATCCGCACCTGGGACAATGGAACTCTCAGCGTACAGACAGACTGGGGAATGAGAGGCTGGAGAGCAGTGCCCAGAAAGGAACACGGGAGTCCTGGTTGATGGAAGATTGAAAATGAGTCAGCAGTGCCCCGGCAGCCAGGAGGGCCAACCATGTCCCGAGGGGCATCAGGCACAGCATCACCAGCCAGGCAAGGGAGGGGATTGTCCTGCTCTGCTCTGGAACAGCCTCACCTTGAGTGCTGGGGGCAGTTTTGGATGCCACAATATAAAAAAGACATAAAGCTGTAACAGCTATCAGAAAGAGTTCAAAGGAGGACTACAAAGATGGTGAAGTGCCTAGAGGGAAAGACATGCAAGGAGTGGCTTGTTAAGCCTGGAGAAAAGGAGACTGAGGGGAGACCTCACTGCAGTCTCCAGCTTCCTCACGAGGGGAAGAGGAGGAGCAGACACTGATCTCTTCTCTCTGGTGATCAGTGACAGATCCTGAGGGAATGGCCTGAAGCTTTGTCGAGGGAAGTTTAGGTTGGATATCAGGAAAAGGTTCTTCACCAAGAGGGTGGCTGGGCACTGGCACAGGTTCCCCAGGGCAGTGGTCACAGGACCAAGCCTGGCAGAGTTCAAGAAGCATTTGGACAATGCTCTCAGGCACATGGTATGGTTGTTGGAGGTGTCCCGTGCAGGGCCAGGAGTTAGACTTCAGAGATCCTTGTGGGATGCTTCCAACTCAGAACATTCTGTGACTCTATGATTCTATATAAATATACTGTGAAATATTTGAAAGCTAAGAGATAGAAATATTAGAGAGCACTCACACTGTTCTTTAAAAAGATTATATAACATTAGAATACAAAACACTGTCCTGGCATACAATTAATGTAGAGAACTGTACAAGGGAGGGAGAAGCACTGCCCTGACTGAATAACCTGCTTCAGTCTTAGTTCTCTCACACTTCCAAATTATGGAAGGAAACTGAGTCTCCAATGTCATGCAGAAGCTGAGAACACTACTGTGCTCCAATTGTCACAGGTCTCTGGCCATATGTTGTGGTTTTGGCTGGGATAGAGTTAATTTTCTTCTGAGTAGCTGGTACAGTGCTGTGGTTTTTGGACTTAGTATACAAGAAACACAGAATATTCTGAGTTGGAAGGGACGCACAATGATCATCCAACTCCAGCTCTTAAGTGAATGGCCCATACAGGGAACGAATCCACAACCCTGGCATTATTAGCACTGTGCTCTGACCAGCTGAGCTAATCTGGCCTCAAAAATGCTGATAGAATTATGTTGACACCACATGGATGTTTGATGTTTTGGCTGTTGCTAAGTTATGCATACCTCAAATCAAGGACTTTTGGTGTCTCATATGCTGCCAGGGAGGAGCTGCATAAAAAGCTGGGAGAGAGCACAGCCATGACAGCTGAACGAACTGGCCAAAGGGATATTCCATACCACAGAACATCATTCTCAATATATAAACTGGAGGAGTTAACCAAAAGGAGGCCTATCAGTCAGTGGCTGATTCTTCTTTTTGACAAAGAAACCCTGCCCACGGGGCAGCAAAGATTATGTCTTGCAAATCTGTATGTTGTACAAAAGTAGAGAACTGGAAAGAACCGAAAGAGAGACTGAAAATTCAAGCAAAGGAACAAAATCTTTCTTAGACTGGTAGCAGTTATTTTTCCACAGTGCAATGACATACAGTAACAACACATCAGTCTGCTAAAAGTGAATTAATTCTGTATTACATACTAAAATGTGTGTAGATATGATTTGGCACATGAGGTGCCGAATCACCAATGTAGCACCAGTTTAGCACATCACAGCATCACAGCATGAGCAATCACACTTCTCTCCATTTTGCATAGAAGAACCTTGGAAGTTATTACATGGGCTTTAGAACAAACCAATCTTGTATTCCTATGGATTTCTGAACAACACCTTATACTACTCCTTTTTTTATTACAACTATGAATGTCTTTCCTGCAATAATTTCAATTCTCTTTGGTTGCAGAATCATGATTCTCCACACCCTGATAGCACTACATTAGGTATAAAATGAGAGAAGAGAAAAATGAAGAAACAGTGGAGATGAGAGACAAAAGGTTCAGTAAGCAGAACACCAGTTAAGTCTTCTTTCTGTGTGAACAACAGCCTAACAACAGTAAGTTCAACCTACCCAGGCAGCTCTAAGATTCTATGAGCTCTTATGCAGAAGGAAGAAGGGTACTTTCCCTCAGTGAGGAAAAGAAAGAATTTTCTCAAAATTTAATTTTGGATTTCTCACACTCCTAATAGTTTGAGCTAAATTAATCAGCTTGGCTTGAGTCATTCCTAAAGTCCTGAGTCACAGACCAGGAAAGGGAAGACATTAGGTAAATCAAAGCTGTAGCCCAGAATTAAAGCAAACATTTAACATCGTCCCAGGAAAATACTTGCTTAATCCTATCAGTATATATTAAGTATGGTATCTACCATAAAATTTTTGGAGAGCTTTGTGAAGAAAATAAAGTTGTGCTGCATAAGAGATGAAGTTTATCTAACCCTAATGTGAGAGGTTGTACATACCTCCTGATATTAAGAAATATATTGGAAGATGAACCACTTATGTCTGAAGGGATATGGGAACACTACTCCTCCTGTAAACTGGATCTAAATGCCCTTTGATATTTTTATGTACTTTTTATAGATAATATGACACATCACACGTGAAAAGCCTTTTTTTATGAACAAGTAGGAGAGCAAAATTTAAGGAAAAGTGCACAGTGATTAATAAAAAATTACTACCTTCAAAGGAAGGGAAGACACTAAATATTTCATCAGTACAGAAAGCAAGAGCTTTTGCTGGTCTTCTCAAAATTCTATTGACCAAGAAAGTTTAAGAAAACATACAGCAACTGCCTATTAAGGCTAGGAAGGCAAACAAACTGAAATAACAGTGTGTTGTGATGCTCACAAAATGTGCAGTCAGTCAGCATGTTGCCCGTACATAAGGAAATGACTAATTATTTTACAGCTGTAATTCAATATATTTAAATCTACCCCAGTAAGTGTCCTTACTACTACAGTGAAGAAGATCTGTAAAGGCTAAGTTTACGTGCAAACTGAATTTTTCCTTAAGCTTGTATAGCTCTTCAGTTAAGTACCATGTCTCCCAGCTTTCTACTTTAGCAAAACTATATTTACCACAACTAATAAAACACTAAAAGGAGAAAAAGGAATATATAATAAAAACAGAACAATCTAACTGACATCCATCAATTCAAAATGTCCACAATGTAAGTCGTCTGAAACAGTATTATTATAAATATGAGCCTCAAAACACCAGCTCCACCATCATTTACCGTGTTTCTGATTGGAATTTTCTTCGGTTCTGTTGGCACATCCTGAGGAACAAATTTCACTGGTTCCTTAATTTGCCTCCTTGATCTTTTGGTCCCATCTGGTAAGGTTTCCATGGCGATATCAGCCTCCATATCACTGCTACCTGCTTGGTCACACTCTGAGCATTGCCTGCAAAAGATTTTCTTTTTAAGACTGCAGTCACAAGAGCAGAAAAAGAAATGTATTGAAGTGTTTGCGTTTAAGATAAATTCAAAAGTCAAGAAATCAAATGGACACCTAAAACGTACATTTTATGCAACCAAGCAAAACTCAAGTAAGATGTTCTTATATTCCTGACAGTATTTAACTTTGAAAACCAAGATTTTGAAAGCAGGAATTAATCTTCAAGACAAATGCACTCTATTTCATCATTTTCATTCTACCACATCCTCATTTTTAAAGCTGCCCACTGATCTGTAATTTATTAATTACTGTAGCTGCTGCTGCAGTTTAATTATATTATCATACAATGGTTTGGATTGGAAAGGATCTTAAAGATCATCTAGTTCCCATCCCCCTGCCATGGGCAGGAGCACCCTCCACTAGATCAGATTGTTAACCTTTACACTGACATGCTGCTGAATTCGTTCTGATGAGAGCACACTTCAGTGGCAGGGATTTGGAGGACATGTTTGTTATGAAAATAAATTTTAATATGTATTTCCTAAGGGAGTGGGTTTTAAATCTGAAAAAAAATAGGAGAAAATTTAAAATATAGAAGCTAGAGACATAGCTTAACAAACTTTGAACACTAAATTAAAAAAATTTACTATTGACTTTCTGAAAAAAGTATAAAATCACCATCAGAACTTCAAAAATGAACAGATGCTAAAGTAATGCTATTAACATGCTCCATAACAGAATTACAAAATAGGAATTCATCAGAATGTGGTTTTATTTGCAAAAAATCATCTTATGCAAAGTTACAAATGTGGATGTTCACTAAAAGTATATTAATGAAAACATAAAAATTATACTCACTGCTAAGAGTCAGTTTTAATTACCTCTCACACTATATGTACAATTCAAAAAACTACAAGTTCATTCAAATGAATTTCAATTCACCACTGTTCTCCTATTAAACATGTTTTTTCCAATAATACCAACTAAAAAAAATCAATGTTATGTTCTGCTATGAATTGGCAAAAACAGGGACAAGCACATTAAAATTATCTAAATGATGGAGCAAATTTGCTTTGGACAGAGACAAAACAAAACAAAAAAATTAAAAAATAGTATTTAGCTATTTGAAGTTAAATTTTAATACACAATTGTGACAAGAAGGCATAGCCATCCTGTATAAACAAAAGCACAAAGTCAGATACAGATATTGTGTTTGAGCCCATTTCTTCCAATTTATACATTCAACATGAATAGTTCTCCTGGAAGTTCAGTGAGGGATAACACAGTATCAAGTCCATCAATCTGCCATGCTTTCTAATTCTTTCAAAGTAATTCAAGCAATATAATCTCTGATCTCTCCTGGCTATACCAAAAGATACCAGAAGGCATCATGGTTTGCTAGACAGACCAGTGGCTACCAAGTCAGAATAGAGGGAAACTAGTCATGGATTGGGTAACAGATCAGTGTAACCCTGACTAACTCGAGACTTTTCTCCTTTAACTTTTCCATATGTAAATTTTAGATAACTGTAGCTACATTATAATGTTATAAAGGTTCATCATCTTTATCTCAAAAGCACTTAAGACCACCATAAATAGGACACGTGAAAGTACTTGGAATATTTGCTGGTCTAGAAAAGCAGAAGAGTTTGCAGGAAAGATGACAGTTTCTCCCCTCTCTCATATAAGTATGGAGTCTTTATGAGTAGCCAAAACACAAGGAAGTCAGTCCATTTACTCTTCAAACAGTTCTGGGCCAGCATACAAGAGTATAGTCCCATATTATTCCTCCTTGTCTGGGTTACAGAGGAAAGGGGGTTGGATTTTTTAGCACTGTTTAAATCCATACCACACACAACATCACTGGGGGCATGGGTTCAGCAGCGTGAGCCGAGTGCCAGAAACTGAAAATTTACCATCTTGCTTGGACCTCTCCAGAGAGAAGGTGCTGGGATCAGTCAGCCCCAGCCCCCTCTCCACCACTGCTGGTCCTCTTTCCATTCCAAATCCCCGCTTGAGCTGGTGCAGCAGCAGACAGACCGAGCCCAAAACCCCAAAATCCAGAGCTGGTGATGTGGTGCCAGCGCCGGCCACGCGGGATTGAGTCGAGCTGGGCAAACGCTGCCAAACACAGCTGAGCGCAGCGGTCTGGAGAAACAGCAGGAAGCACAATGCCAGCGATCTGCCTTCTGACTTTCATCCTAGATCTTTGCTGCTTCCCACTGGGGCAGGGGAATGTTGAGCTGCTAGGGTTCTCCTCAGCTTAAAGCCTTTGTCCAGAGACCACACTGGCAGCACTATTTTTGGGAAACATTTTTGTTTGCTCCCAGAGGTGAATACCCTTTTGTGGGCAAAATACTTTCTCTCATATACGTTTTGCTATTAATACTGCTGTGATTATTGTGATTTTAGTAAATCTTTCCCTATTGTTCCTCCATTATCAGAAGGGGTGGGGGAAAGGGAGGATTTGGTATTTTGTTCCCTGTGCTTGTTAAAATGAGCACACTCTTCTTTACAAGGCTCAGTTTTCCACACACACTGTACTTGTTAACACCTCTAGGCCTTAAGACATTCGAACACAGAAAAATATAAGGCACAATAGCTTGCACAATGCGACTTTTTACAGTTATATGTTTACATAAATTTGTGTATAGACACACAAATATGTATTCACAAGCACTTAAGTAAATAAAAGCACACAGACCAAACTACTACTATTTAAAATTTTATGGAGAAAGGCACTCCACTGATGAAGCAGAGAGCAGCTGTTCTTATCTCTGTGTTATTACAAGGGAAAGACACCATTTTTATGCTATCTATGTTCAGACAGTTCCACAGAAAATACCCATGCAGTACAGAAAAATCTTGAATTTTCACTATTATCCCATTTAAATATAGAGCCACAGAAAAGCTGTTGCAGACACACACATCTCTGACTTGAAAACAATCTCCTTTCAGTTCTTCTTATAGTTTATTTCAACATGGTTCTTGAATTAAAAGTAATCTTCCCATTCTGCTGTTTAATCCCAATATAGTCATAGAAACCAGCCATATGACTTCTATTTGGCTTTGCCACAGTCATGCTCACTTAATTTCAGCTCTTCATGGACAATCAGTGAACAGCAAACCTGTCACAGCAGGTCATCTTTAGAACTACTGAAACAATCTTCAACTACCTCTAAATTAGCAAGCATTGCTATGCAGCGTAAAAAAAATTATAGAAGAAATGGTGCCAAAGAATCAACTTTCAGTACACAGATTTTGTTTTGCTTTTAGTCTGGACCTGCCTAATCTAAACCCACAGAGAAAATCAGTAGCAGACAATAAAAGTCTACTTCTAAAATGTACCTACTGCAAAAATTACTGGAAGTGTTTGTTCCATCAAGAAATCTCAGTACTGATTTGAAAACTCTTAATCATACCCAAAGTCTTTGATTAAGCACTAACAACCTACAGAAGAAAAAAGAGATTGTGTGATTTTGTTGCGTTTTCTATCTAACTTGGTACAAGAATCAGAGATAACTTTCCACCTCACAAACATCTTCTCAGCTCAGTAGTAGTGAATTGGGAAAGAGTGTATTTACATTGCTTAGCAAATACCACTACAATTCTTCCAGAAAACAGTTGTGTCCTCAGTGTTTAAAAAGGAGAACTGTACAGTTACTTAGAGTACGGCTTGTTTTCAATAAGGAAGACACAGGTCTCAACAGATATACTCTCTGACAAACCACTTCTTGCAATGTTTACAAAGAATTAAGGCACTTTGAACTTGAGAATCATGGACCACAGCTTTAAGATGACACTTAAGCTCTATAAATTACACATGTAAATGACGTACTGAAGGTGGAAAAAAAAGCAGGGCTGCTTTTATTTTGGAGATAAAAGATAGTATACATGAACCAAATACAGCTGTCAAAAAGCTTCAAAGAGCACCTTACAGAGCGTGAAGGTACAGAGTGTAACAAAAAAAAATTACCATTTGCAATGACCCAAGCGTCCTTCAATTAGGACAAGTTACAAATACATAAAAATGTGTATGTCATATTCCAGTCATGTTTATGTAAGTTAATAATTTTATATTATTATCCAGTGACCCAGGATGAAAAAACATTTGAAGAGGAGCTGGATCAGTACTGAATGAATGAGGCCAGGAATATGAATAAATGTACAGATACTGCATGAGTGTTCCTGGGATTACTGGTCAGGAACTCTACTGTTCATTCTGTCCTGTGGCAAATACTCCCCACAGCAGTCACCACTAAAATAACTTGGCCTTCTAGAATGAAAATAAAAACAACCAAGCTTAATACAACCATTAGTCCTTGTTCTGTCCATCTCAGTCTCCAGTACTTCCTATGCTACCAGACGTTATCACTATTTTTCAGCAATCTCATTCCAGTAAAAAGAGCTAATCCTTGTTGGTACATACCAAGCATTTTTTTAAAGAAAATGTCAATATTTTACAATTAGATTCATTATATTGTCTGCCAACACTTGTGCATTGCCTCAGTACCAATTAAGATCATTCTCTACCAGGAAAATACACAGTTCCCAGTCTATCCAGAATGGCCAGGAGCATAAAAGCACACAAGCTGTCAGCAAGAATGGTAAGACTTAGTGTTATGATAACATGTGAATCAAAGTAATATTCAATTGTTTAATCAATAGGATTTCTAAGAAACTGAAATTTTCAGAATTTTAAATGAAAGTAAATCACAGCATTTCACTATATGGTTAAAACTCCTGATCTAGGAGTTGGACTCAATTCTTTGAACTCACCATATTCTATGATTCTACTCTGAAAGCACAGCATCAAAAAAGGCATAAATTAATGACTTTTAAAATAGTTCCTATGCTCTTCATCTCAAATCCATTTGAAATGAGGAAAGGCTTTGAACTTACTATGATACAAACTGATGTGTAAGATGTCATAACCGTCCCCTTGAAGAAAATTGTCAGGCTTCCAAACAAGGAAACTTCTTAATGTTAAGTGTTTTAAACCAGTTAAACTAGTAAGCTGTGAAACACTGGTGCTCACCAGGTCTAAATTCTTACAATGATTTCGCTAAGACTAAAACTGCTAACTCATTCTAAATTTTAGAAACAATGAGATAATGAAATACAATTTGTGCTTTTTTTAACAATTTAGCTTTTAAATACACAATATATTTAATTATTTTCTCTTACTATTAACATATAATACTGGATTTAATGTCACAATTTCGAAACCCCTTTTGGTAAACTGTAATTTAAACTATTAAATGCTGAGCATGAAATGGACAAAAAGTATAACTACAAATTAGTCTATGTAGCATCACACACATAATCTGAATCACCTGACATTTTCAAACACAATAAAAAGGATGAAGTTTATGGAATACACTCATGTTAAAGTATACTCATTGTTTAAATAAACATATACTGGTAAAATACATAACTGTAATCATCAAAACTTTTGCAAGGGCTCAGGTTAGCTATTCTGAGTAAATTATTAGCAATGATAATGGAACAGAAAAAAAAGTTATTTTAAGTTGTTTCTTGATAACTATTTTAAAAGAGAACTAAACTCAGTGTTTTTAACAACTCTCAAAGTCTTTAAACCTGCCTAGTGTTTCAAGGAATTCCTACTACACCAATTTTCTTTTATCTTTTAGCTAAGTTCCTATTATTTCCTATACAAATATCTGAAAAGTACATGGTCCCCATCTAAAAAAAATGCATTTTTCTTCATATCTTAATCAAAAGATAAAAACTGTATTCAAAACAGCAGGGGAGGAAAAACCTGCTGAACTTGAACTTGGATTAAGGGTCTGTTCTGTATGCTCTCTACTGATCCTGAAAAGAATACATAAAGGCATGTTCAATGATGAAAAGAATGCAATCCATACAGCTCAATTTGTCTGCTATCATCTCACACTCCAGAATATGCCTGAGCTAATTAGATGTAAAAGCCAAGTTTGTGATCTGAGCATGAAATTCACAACAAAGATAAGTTATAGCTTTGAAATGAAAGAGCTTTACTACTTAACCTGACCTATCCTGCCTGTAACACCTACTGAGAATTACAGCCTTACATCTTTTGGACAGATAGCTTTTAGTGAGCCTTTTCAGCTTCATTAAAAAGCAGAACAAAACCCAAATCCCCTGTGCAAATGAAGAAGCTATCTATAAATTAAAAAAAAAAAAAAGCTTCCATGTAAAATAACTACTTGTCAAATTTGACGAAGGAAATCTAAAGTCTCACATCACACACTACATTAAGTAATTAAAGGAAAACTAGGTTCAGGAAAGTATTAGTGATGTTAAAAACCTTTTTGAGATTTTCATATTTTAAATGAAATCTCTATTAATTTACTAAACAAATTTACTGAGGTAAATCCAGGTTCTGTCACATTAAGATATAAACAAAGAGGCCTCCCATTTCATGTACTGGCCATCTTGCATCTTGTTCTGCACACAATCTTCAAAACTAACCAAAGAGATGGCTGAAGTAAATGATTTATGCAAGTTCCTCAATAAAAAAATACAAGAGATATATGAAGTAAAAGAGAAACTAATCTTTTTCTATTAAAATAATTCTACTGCATTTTTAGAAGCAATTCTTATACTGTTCTGATTTGGTACCTTAACATTCAGACAAGGTGATGAATGACTCCTTGAGATGCTGTACACTAACTTCTTGCCAGCTACAAAATGTTTCTGAGCTTGTCCTAACACATTTGAGAGCACTTTAAACATGGATGTTGCTAACATTACAGAGCAGAGCAAGCTAATTTTATGACAGTTTGGAAATCAGCACCTTTGCCACCTCATCATTTCTCCATTGTACCACTTAGCTTTTGTTCTGCTCCACAGGCATGGAAGAACTTTATTTCATGGAAATGTAACTGCAGTAAGTACAGTTATAAACGTACTTCTGCCACTGTACATTTGAGTCATAAGACAGCAGTAAACCCAACACTTCCCATTTTGCAATGAACAGATCTACTACTTGTAAGTTTATTTAAAAATATTACAAGTATTTGCCTGAAGATCTGGACAGAGTTGCTTATCTGAGACCTAACATAAACAAAAACCTAAGTCTTTCATTTCCCAAAAGTATCAGCTTATAATTTCCTACCACTATTATATTGCAGCAATAACAATCACAAATGAACTCAAACCCCCAGAAAATTGGAACTATAACGTATTTTTACATAGTGGCTAATAATGAGAAAATCTTTACAACTTTTCTTTTTTTTAACCTTGAAACATCACTGCTAAGAACCGAAAAATAAAAAAAATCTGTTCAAACTGAAGTAAAGCAGTGTCTAATCTGCTCAGAATTTGCAAGTCTATTCATATTTACATCCTACTTTAAGTACAGAGACAGCACAAGACATCAACAGTGTTCTTACCAGTAACTGTTCTTGGTCTTCCTTGGCATCCTTGTAAGTGGTGGATCCAGGCAACCAAGATGATAATGAAGTTTACAAGTGTCACACAGAAGCAGTAGGTGTTGATCATGGTTCTTCTTGCAAATCCCACAACTTTTCATGTACGTAGCAGAAAAGCATTATAATTACATATTCATAAAGAATAAACAATACACCCCAGCACACTCCCCAGTTTCAATACAAACATAAAAGGCTCCTGATAAGAGTTAGCAAAAAATGGCTTTCAATTTAAATTTTTGAGGACTTCTAACAAGTTAGTAATCATTCAATAATACTACAACAAAAACACTTGAAACAGAAAATTATACTGCTAGTATGAATCTTAACAATCAATCATACACTTATTAACCACCCTAAAATAGGTCTGGGCTGCTGTTACACTGGGCAATGTAACTCATTAGAAATTTTACTTCCTTTTTATTATTATTTTGGAATTGAATTCTTAGTTATTTTGAAAAGATAGGTGTTCACTGATTGCACTATAACATGGGAGGAACTGAGCGCATTTGAATGAAACAGAACTAGTGAAGCATGACTCCAATTATCTGTGCACATCTAAATTGCCAAATCCTCAGATCACTGCCACATTTTCAAGACTTCTACCTCTTGCAGCACGAAAATTAACTTTTGCTTATGTAAATCATCCTCTTCAAGTTAGCATGCTAGCTGGGCAAGACACTACTTGCTGTGGCTGGATGCCTGGCTGCTGCTTTCTAGATAAACAATAGGCCATGTCACTTCTCAGCTGTGGTGAGAAAAGAAGATCCTAGATGATGTGTTTTGCACAGTCACAGCAGGATCCTAGTTTATGTCCCACTATTAGGCTTAATAAAAACTCAGTCAGTAGGTTCACAGCTTACAGAATAGGGGAAAAGGTGGAACTATGACAGAGTAAGTGAATGCATTTCATAACCTTGGGAATTAATAAAAATAGAAGTAGGGAAATTTAGCATGAGCAAAAAGTGAGAATTCTTATGACAAGTGTTTTGTGCATCCAGGAATCGTGACTGAACAGCATCATCACTGTTCTCAAAATCATGCTCTCAGATGACTGCATTCAAAGAACAAAGTGACCAGTTAGTTTTCACAGCAAAAAAACTTCAGATGAAAGGAGTTAGCTTTGACTTAAAGAACTGTTGTCAAATTAGCAAAAACACCCAAGCTTTACTCATGGGTGGTAGGGTGAAGAATTGACCACTATTCAACTTAGCCTTCCAAAAGTAAGTAAAATGTATAGAAAACTGTAAAGCATTTTGTTATTTAAACACTAAAACAAACAATTTCCTCAGAACACTTTTCTGAAACTATAACTTGCTGGATACTGTATCTATTCTGTCAAATTTCAATTACTTGCCTATAAAGTACTGCCGGAAGTGTAGATGCCTTTTGCGTTCCTCCTTCCTTTTTACTTGGTTTCCTTTCCTTTGGAGCCCGTAAAATTGCTGGTATGTTCAATTTCTATTGGATTTGAACAAATGCAGTACATATGAGTCTTGACACTTTTAAAGAATATTCCTCTAATCTCAATGCATGAAGAACAAGACACATAATAATGAGTGGGATATTGCTTAGCTAGCTATTTTACAGACTACACATTCATCCCTATATGATTCTGTAATATAAAGTAATCTTAGAGTCATTTTTTCAATTCAATAAGAAACACACGGAAAGACTGGCTTTTAGAATCTTTCTTCAAGCTACCAATATAGGGATGGACAAGGATGCATTTCTCTAAGAAGCTGAAACAAGCAAAGGCAAATTCATGGAAGTGACTGAACACTGAGGCAGTTTTTCCCCAGCATTGTGGCTACACTGGTGCTCGACAGGTTAATTAGAAAAATTATCTTATTGGACCAAGCCCTTCACAAAGCAGATGAGACTCTCGTTGGGTTTCTACTATCTGCAATATCCTGGCTTCTCAGACAGCAACCATCTATCAAAGTCATTTCTCAGCAGCCCCATGGGTCTGCATCTGTCCAACCAACTGGAAAAAAAATATCATGCAAGCTGTGTAAATGAATTCTACTCAGCTTTTCTTTCTTTTTTTTCAAATTTCGTAATTTTTGCATCAGGAAATATCTCTGTGAATACTTACTCAAAGGAAGGAAAAATAATCTTGGTTTAAAAGATATGTTATGCAAGAATTCTTCTTTTCAAGTAGGAGAGGTAGGCAGACAAATAGAACTATTAAAAGGTTTCATATCTTAGGAACTATTACTGCATAAAGAAAGTGTAAGGTTCATTTTCTGAACTCAGCACAAACTCAGCAGTAACAAAGGGCATGCCAAAATTGTGAATAATTTTATTTCTGCATTCTCACAATGAACAGTTTCTTCAATCTTAAATCATAACTGGAAATTATTGCAAGCTCCCTCTCACATCCAAAATGTCCATTGACATTAAATACCTCTGACATAAAACATATATGAAAACCCTGGAAAAATCTACACTTCTCTTTTTTCCCGTATCAATGGGAACAAAGACAATTGCTGGCAACAGGAAGTAATTCACATATTCTATTTTCCTAGATATTTATATGCATTTGATCAAAATATTCTCCTCTGTCTAGTTATACATCATCACGTACATACTGCATTTAAAAGGATTTATATCTTACAAAAGCCATAAAGAGTTAACTTATCATTTGAAGCCTACAGTAACTAAAGATAACTGGAGACAAAACCAGTAAGATTAACTCATGCTTCATGCTAAGATTCATCACACATGACAGGGCAATCACTTATACCAAATGAAAGAATTTTGCAAACAAGAACACTATTGCAACAACAAAACTAAGCTACGCATTCCCAGTAGGTGGTTTGCAATAGTCTAGGTACTTCAATCAGGAAGCATTATCCCCCGAGTAAACCCTGGGTCTGATCAAATCAAATAAATTTATTCAGCCACAGAAGTGGCAGACAGAAACAAAAAGGCCTGTTCTTGGAAAACCTGTTCTGTTGCTTTTTTCTTTTAAGGGGGGCAAGGAATCAACCAACCTGTCCAATGATTCGACCCAGCAGAGCCCAAATGCCTTGCCCTTCATTTCGCAATTTTCCATTCATATTTTGTAGCTCTTCCAAGGACTCACACAGCTGAAAAGTTAAAAAAAAAAAAAAAAGCACCAGGAATGAAAATCCATTAAGAGTTATTCAGTAAAATTTACTCAACATCTTACTTATCAAGGGTGCTTTAATTTATTGTGGGAATAGAATGAAACTGATATCAGTATAGCTGAGATCAGTACAACCATTCAGTAATTTAACAGAACTAAGACAAAAACCAGAGCAGCCACTTGTTTTGTAAAGACCTGATGCATTTCAGCATGGAAATCAGGTTTTATAAAGTCAAATGGAAAGCAAAACTAAAATACAGCAGTATCTTTTATGTGTTGTCCATACTACTTAGGCAGCAAGATTATAACAAGCAAACATATAAATGAATTAAAACTCTCTTTTGCCACTCGCACTCACAGAAAGAGAAAATTTAAAATTAAAGGATGCAAGCAAAAAAAAAAAGCTGCTTTTTTTTCTTCTGGCAGTAACTGTTGGGTTCTGTATTTTCGAAGGTAACTATTAATTTGGTTAAAAGCTCCAGGCACAACTTCCTTTCCCTTTATCTTCTTTGGGCAGTTCACAAGGATCTGCTGCAACATTTTCCATATGTTCTCACTTTAAACACATATTAAACAGCTTAGGAATTAGTAACAACACCATTTTTGGTCATCATTAACCAACACTTAACAGGCTATTGAATTCAGCAAGAATTGCAGTATGTCATCTGTCACAAAAGATACAGTATATCTATGCTTCAAAATATTTAATTATTAAAATAAATATTCATTTGATAAAAATGCACAAAGTTCTTTTTAAATCATAATGATGAGTTAATAAAAAATTACATTAGAAACATTTTGGGGGACCAATGCCATAATTCATGGGCACCAAATTTATTGTACCCTAAAAAGCATGCAGAAGACACTATGGAGGTGTGAATACTGATAATTTCTGTCTGAAAAACTAGCGAAGTCATTAATTCTAAGCTCAACTGGAGTTGTAGTTGACACAAATAAATAAATAACACTCGGAATATTCTAGATTGCCAATTATCAAGTAGGGCTCCAAGCAGAGAATCATGCGGGTTCAAACAGGTCCATGTGCAATTTCTTACTGGAGCTCTCAGTGGGGTCAGTTATAGAACTTGTGTCCAGTCAACATATCACATTTTAGAAATTGGTACTACTTGTATGGGAGAAGACAGACTACTGAGTATTTTTAAAATAATGTTTTTTAAAAAAACATTTTTGTTTTAAAATATTACTTTTAAAAGATCAATAGTTTGCATCTTTCATTTTAATCCTAATCTTTTTCCATGGAAAGAAAAATTCTATCAAAGTTAACAGCAGCAATACTAAAACGGTACAGTGGTTTATCACCTCATTTTCTTTACCTTATTATACTCCACATGAAGCTTTTCTTGCTCATTTTCTAACTTATCCTTGATATTCTTCTGTTCAGCCATATTCTCCTGGATTTGAATCATGCGCATATTTCTCTCTATTTAAAAGAAAATCGCATTATTTCCTATTCTTGAATAAACATTCTCAAGTTTCATGCACTAAAAAAAAGCAAAGAAATTGAAAGTAAAAAACTAATACTACAAAGACACAAAACTATGGCCTATAGGTTTATTACACAGACTGAGTTGAATGAACAGTCATAACATTTATATTTTGCTGCATAAATATTGTAGTTTAAATGATGAACTTTGATCAGGATCTAGCAAACAGTCAAAAAGTCATTCTATTCCACGTAGAAATAGAGTAGAATTTAAGGAAAAAATATTATACCAAGAGTTACCTACACCCTTCTTAAACACCACTTAGTCTCCTGTTAATATTTGAAAGATTTCATTCTTTTCTGAAGTGTGTTTAAAAAAAAAACTTTGTGTAAACTGAGACTCTAAGCAATGATATACCTGATGTAAAATGAAGTTATAATCCACATTTATCTACTATAAACAATTAAATACAACGAAAATAAAAAAGCCAATTAAATAGCATAGCACAATGCAGCAAAGCAGTACGTTTCCATTGAGAAAAATAAGCCATTTTCACCCTTACCAAGGTAATAATTCACAAAGTCAGCAGTAAGAGCTGGTTGCTTATGTTTTCTTCTTCCATCAACACTGGAACTCGTATCTGAAGTATCCACTGGGAAAATGTCTGTGCTGATTCCCATCAACTCGGCTTTGCGCATGAGCTTCCGTATGGCCGAGGCACTGCTCGTGAGCGGCCGCGGCAGCTTCTCCCTGGGAACCCAGGCCTGGGGCCGGGTGGTGCGGGCCAGCTCCGCCTTGGCACGGTACTGCTGGAGCCTGGCATTGATGCGAGCCTGCAAGGAAGAATTCCACTAATTAAAAACATCAAGGGAACAATTCAAAATTAGTGTTGACCTGTAATTTGGAACACACACGCATTTTATTTTCATTTTAAAAGCTGCACAATCTAATAAATATAATTTTCACTCCAGAACTCCACAACTCAAGAAACAGACATTGCTACAGACATTCCATTTTACTTCAAAGCACACACACAAACGACATTGTCCTTTCACTAGGTTTTGGAGCTATGTACACATTTCTTGATGAGATTTCCCTACTAATGAAAGCAACAGATGATTGCTGGCTTTGAGACAACTCCTTCTGATAATTTGATGGGACTGTGAAAACTCACTACTGGTAAAAGGTTTGGTTGACCTACCACATGTGCATTGAGATATAGTTAAATTGGTATCTATGTGACCAAAAAAAGTTGATGAAGAGCATTTTTACCATATTTGACATACTTTTGTAAGAACTCCTTTCTCAATGCCACTTCTCTTTATAAATGTTAAACTTGCTGATTATAGTCTGTCAAAAACACACCCCAAACAGAAGTGAAGCAGACAAGAGAAGCTCACAATATATATTGTTGATGACATCTGTATATTTGTGACCATCTGGGAGATCTACCCCAGAAGATCGAGCTGACAGTTGGAAGACACTGTCTTGAGGGAACTCTATGAAGTGGCAATTCTGGCAGAAAATGACATCAACATACAAACCTTCAGAGGCAAAACTCCAGCTGACTATCAGTTAGAAGCTGTTTACTTGCCTGCACAAAGAAGAAACTAAACTAATGTGACTGCCCCACCATATGGTGTGAGATACTCCTGAGACAAAAGCAAAAAGTGTGCATATACATACACACTGTGGCTAAGGAACATCTCTGATTTCAAACAGAATCATTGAAGGTAGTACTGCAGACAGTTTAACACATTATCTTACTAGGTCTTGAACATTAGCAACCAAGAAACAGAGCAAATGTGCCTTACAGGCCAACTCTGATCTCAGTGGCTTTCTTCTTGGACCCATAGCAGCAGGCAACAGGTCCACCCACAACCACCACTGTCCAACACCAAAGCCACCAAGAGTGAAAACATGTGGTTGTACAAAATGTATGCAAGTTACCATATCCATATCAAGGTGCTTATAACAGTACGTCAAGTAACTCCACCTGCAGTTTTCAGCTGTCATTCTTTCAGTTTCCAAAAATTTAATCCAAATAATTTAGATTAAAAATTGCAGGGTCTTGATTTGGGGAAAAGAGGAAGGAGAAAGGGAAACACTGAGAACTTATCAGCAGTGCATAACACATACCTGGAAACAGAGCTAATAAGCCCTGTTGGATCCAACACTTCAAAACCAGCACTTACCATTACATTAGGTAGTATTCATATTATTGTAATGTCTCCACTAAAAGGTGCATTTCATGAAACTCAGAGATGAGTATATTCAGCAAGAAGTATGAAATCAGTTTTAAATTATTTAAATGAAGCTCAATACCCCATAGAAATATTTCGTTCAAAATTCTTCTACAGTATGAGTTTGCTCATTCTCAACAGCATAAGTCAGTTTAAATTAATATTCTCTTCTCCTATTCAAAGACCTTTGAAGAACTAGAAAGGCAAGATTTTTTAAAATAAGAAGTTTGATAATATGAAACTGTAGTTCTTAACATTACACTATAATTCTCACTTCAGAAAAAAACCACAGTCCTCTTCCATAAATGATTCCCAGTATTTACAGCAACTGCTACTTGCTACAAATAAATGATGCAGGTTTTGTTCAGGTAACAAGCTGCACAGGTGTGATTTTTCCATGGAATGCAGTTCAGTCAAAGCAGTGAAGCAAACTTTGCTAAAAATTCCTCAGAATCAGAAAAAAAACCCAAAGGACACACACTGAAGCATATGAAAGTACGCAGATTCCCTCAGAGGGATTGAAACCTTTGCATCAACAGGACATTTATCAGTTGAGCTTATGCAGTAACTAACAGTTTTAAATGGATCTGCCACTAGACAGAGAACCAGACTTGCCTAAGGCTTTCAGACAACTCCCACGCTGTAGCACAGACTCACTTCTTTGCATACATTATTTTTTTTTCCTAGGAAATCTTTACTATGAAAACACCTGGCACACAGAATTCCACTTAGACCTACAAAAATGGAAATTTAGATAGAAATAGAAAAATGCCTAATTTTTTGTCTGGCTGTCTTTTTTTTCTTCAGAATCTTGAAGAAAATGTCAAAGAAAATCTATGGATTACAATGAAAAAGTAATGACCAACTTTTTGTCTCAAAACCTAAGTAATATTTTTCAATTCAGACAAGCACAGATACTAATATTTGATATTTATTGAAATATATATATGTGAGATAAAACTAAATCAGATATATATATAGAGAGAGAATTGTTCTTAGAGACCAAACCCTACAAATAGTTCACTGCACTGTTAAATGACCATGCACTATCAATGTATAACCCATTTAATTTCCTACAATAATTACATTTTTACATTCTCTTAATTTCTGTTTTGTTCAACATGGGTGATTAATACAGAAGCACTTGTGTCATGAATACAATACCTGAGCTTCTGGCGAAAGCTGCTTTTCTCTTTCCTGCAAAGACATTTTACAGTAAGATTGTAATGCCAAGTAGTTCTTCCGCTTCCATTTTCTGTCTAACCTGTCCGCATGCTGTTTACAATAAGCAAAAAAAGGGTCAGCTATATCCTGTTTCAGAAAAAACAAAGGGGAAGGAACGAAAATAGTGTAAGACATAAAGTAAGGCAAAGGGCTCTGAACAGCACAAATATTCTGGCAATCAGGTCACATGTTTGAATGGGCATGTTTTTAAAAACAACTAAAAAGTATGTTCTTAAATCAATTTTGTCATGTTGATGTAATTTACAATAGAAGGTGTTTTTCCACTGTTTTAATTGAATGATCCCAAAAGTTTTTTAAATGCATTAACTATTTAACTCTCTACTAGTCAATCTCTGTACTATATTTGCATTCCCAGGAAAAAAATCCCAGAAAATAAATTCTTAAGTAAAACTCCCTTTAACATATAACATGTATTAATTTCTTGTTGATTCACTGTGCCTTTCAAATTAAATCCTACAAGTGCTTAATAATTCTGAATACTATCAAAGACAATATATTTCATTTCTCTAAGGCCTTTCCAACTGTTTTGGAGGCTATATTCTCACATGATTTTACATCTCTGAAATGATCTTTTTCTTTTCCATTTTTCGTTCCACTGTATCTGCACATTATCATGGCTAGGTTTATAGCCACTTTTAGCACCTGCAAGCCTTGCAAACAGACTACAAATATCTGAGCCATGAGGAGACATGCTTTAAGAAACACATTAATTGCCTTTGTACTTTCAAAAGTGAATAAACATCATAAATCTACAGACTAAGAAAAACTTATAGCAGTCTTCCTTCATAAAGTAATACAAATATTAATAAATTACCTGCCTATCAAATTTTCCTTTACTACATTTATAAAACATAGAGCAATAAAATTTACTCAGACTTCCCTTACAAGCACGTTTTATTTTAATTTAGATTTTCACACCACGTGACAGCTTACTTCAAAAATTAGCAGCACTCTAAAATGAGATTGTGTGAGACCTTGATTAAAAACTTGATTACAGAAAACATGTAATAAAATTTTAAGGTGGAGAGGCAAGCAGATACATATGTTCAGAGGGAATCCACAGAGAACATCTGAGGACTCAACCTCACACATAATCTATTAAGGACAATAATGAAGCAATGTGCTATCTTCCTATTTATCGGTCCAGCAGAAGGAAGTATTTTTTGATTCCTTCATGGATCCCTTAGTGGTCCACTCTTTTCAGAAACAAAAGTCTTAAGATAACAGTGAAAGTAATGTTTGCTTTTGTGTTACCTGTGCTACTTCCGAAGGCAAAAAGTTAAAATTGTGAAGCTATGAACAGGACAGGCTTAATCCAAATGATACGTATCAGGATGAAATTGGACAACCTAAAAGTACTTATAGCATAAAAATCAATTGAGAAGTAGGAACTTCAAAACTAAATTGCTTCTGATCATATTAAAGGGAAAAAACTGTTAAGAAAATATGTTAAGAAGTTATCAGAAGATTATAAACACTTGCTTTTCATTCTGATTCCAAAGATTGAATGCCACAAGGGAAGTCATATTTATGAACTACAATTTGAAAAAAATACTGGAAAACATGCATAAAAAAGTGGCATCAGAAATGTAGTTCATTTCTCAAGTCTCTCATTTGGTATGAAACAGAGAATACTATACTACACAAACAGCTAGGTAAGTACGTCACCCTATGTGAAGTTCAGGAAATAGAGTTAGAATTCATGTCTGTATTGACTAATAGTCTATTAAGCCAACTTCTGTGTTAACTTTCTCTATCCTTTTTTCCAGTCAGTTCAAAAGGTGCTTAGAGTTGGTCAATTTGGTGAAGAGCTCTCCCTGTACAGTTCCTTTATTCAGCCTAGGCCTTGTACCTACTTAAAAAAAACTTAGTTCAGTGTCTGTGAACAAAAAAGCCCCCATTTCAGGTCATCTTCATAAGCTTTCAATACAGGTCTTTTATTCTATCCTTTCCATAGCTACCTCTTCCGCTGCTGCTTCTGAGAGGAGGCCTTCCTTCTGAGCGCAGGTCACATGGAAATAAGCTCTGCACATCCCAGCATCACAACTAATGCATACACCAGTTCTGGCAAAACGGGGATCTTCACAAAAACTGCACTCCTTCACAAAGAAGAAGGGAAAACACCACAATAAATATTTCAGGTGTATTTTGCCTAATATTTGATAATTTATGTCCTCTGTATAAAAACCAAACTGGTAGGTTACTCCTATGTGGTACAGAAACCAACTATGTTCCCAACAGTCAACACTACTTAAAGCTTCATGCTTTCTCAACTCCCACTATTAATTGCACTTTCAATAAGCAATGGAAAAGTGTTTAATTAAGTGAAACTACATGTTGGATGTCTGTTTATATGAACATCCTTGTTTGTTTCAGCAAAACAACTAAAAACCATCCACGTGATTCAAGCACAATTAGTTGTATAGGTATGGTATAAAAAAACCACCACTCCTTAGTAAATGTTCAACGAGTTCAGAGGACAGAGAGCAATAAAAGAGCAGTGCTCTGAATGACTGAAAACCATAGGTAATTATGTACATGTCCTTTGAGAAGCAATGACTGAGGAGTAAACACATGACAATTCAGAAACAAATACTCAGAAATCATAAATATCAGTGTTTCACTTAATTAAGGAATTATGGCTTCAGATATGTGCATTTCAGGCACAGTCACTTGCAAAACAACAAACTGACATCCCCTAATATAACCTAGAAAAAAACAATTTTACAATTCAACTTATTTTTCAGTCAAATCAATTCCTCAGTCTGTTTCACCACAATTTCAAACCAAACCCCTGTGCCAGCAATCTAGTGATGAGCACCTAAGCAGGAAATGGGAACACGCACTGCTTAAGCAGTGCTGCTATCCAGTGCATAAAGATGATCTAAAATTATACAGGCATGCATTTCCTAGCCTCCTACTTGCTGAATAGAGAGCAAAGCTGTCTATTACCTAGAGAAAGTACCTCCATGCAGAAAGTTAAACAACAGAAAGGAATGGTAAAGAAAACTCAGTGACTGAAGAATTACAAAGCATCACATATGCTACACTAGAAGGGCAACTTTAGCTGTGTAGCTGCAACACGTAACAGGTAAGAAATGAAAGGAAAAGCACTATTATATTAAGCTGGTTTTGCAGGGGGGAATTTAGCAAAAAAAGCTGTAACTTCCCCACTTAATATAGAAAACAGCATTTACAGCTTTGCAACAGTAATGAGTCTTCTTTGTCTGTGCAGCTCACTTTCACCTCACTACAGCAAGAAAAGATGCCCAGATTCTTTGCCCGGCTCCTACACATCACTCATATTATTAATAAAAGAGTGTAATTCATTACAACAACAGTTTGCAGAGTCTGGCATGCTTGCCCCAACCTTTTTTTATACAAACATTTCTAAACAAGGCTAAACGACTCAGCAGGCCCAGACTCCTGATACAGGTTCGCTGCACATGGGCAATCTAAAGTGTTTTAACCTGTTGTATATACTGTAGGTGCTTTTAAAATTGCACTACATATTTTCATTTAGTATTGAACTTAACAAATTGACATTCAAGAAAACAAAAGTGACTCGGCAGAAATAAAGCTATAGAGCTGCAGACTTAAAACCAACCACCTTCCCTCATATTAGCCTGATAGACATGGCTTCTCCACACGGTCTCCATTAGCCATACAAACAGTATTCAACAAACTAATGAGTGCTGTCCTCTGCCCTTTGCAATGGTTTTCCCCATGGTTTGTTCCTGATTACTTCTGATCTGGATTGAAAACATTAACATGTAAAACAATTTTAACTTCAGGACCATTTTTCAGCTCAAGCTGAGGGTCTTATGTTGCTGTGGATTTTTGTAAACACTGCTTTGGAACAGCCTTTTTGTATGCATACTAGCTTACATATAAACTCTAAAGGAATTCTTACTGAACGTACACCTGCCCCATTCTTAATCAACCTCTACTTTCTCATCTCATAAATCCTCCTCCCTTTCCATTCACATTTTGTCAATCTGCCACTGACTTCATAAGAAATTAGCATCTGTGTAAAAAATCAGAGAAATTGGGGGAAAACAGTGACAGAAATTATGTAGAACAGTGGTAAGGGAACTGATAGAAAGATGGATGGAATAGCAATGGTATAACAACCATTAACAAATTTTATCTCATTTTTAGTCCTGAACCTCACTACAAAATTGCTACAAAAAATAAAAATTAGGTTGGGAAGATGCATTTTTTTCTACTACAAGCAAAACCATAAAATACAGCTACTCATTGGCACTACATCTCTTCTAAACTTACCTTTGCACCATATTTTGAATAATTCATTTCTGTTAGTGTTACGGGCCGCAACTTGTCAATATCTCCAAATGCCACTCCTGGAACATAGAGGGCACAAACAATGTGGACCCACCTATAACAGCAGACAAAATCAGGTTACTGCTATCAACATTTTGATCCTATATTATACTCACCATTTTCAGATATCAAAGTGCCTTGTAAATGTTGCAGATGCTAGATGACATGTTCGATTCAAAGTACATTAAAAGCAGGGATAGAGTGCCTATTTGGAATTCAGGAGCTCAGACACTGAGCAACAGAGCAAGGTCTTTCAAAGCCACTGGGACTGCTCTGCCTGCCCGGATCAAGGGCTGGGCTACCATCACCTTTATGTTCTGATGGCTCTCACATGGGCTCCAGACACTTTTCAGGGAACATGAAAGGTGTATGAAGATTTTGATACTCCTCCTTATAAAGCTGAGGCAGACAGACACTTTCATGATGTGGTAGGGGGTAGGAAGGGGAGGAACAAAATTATACAGGTAGTCACAGCAACACTGAGCTCTGAGCATGTAGCTATGAAGCACTTACATAAACACAGCATCAGTCAGATTTTGTACTGTTAGTTATACCTGTATCACCAAAACTAACTAGTTTTAAGCAAATACATAGAATTTGCATTCAGTAACAAACACATCTGAGTAGTATTAAAGAAAGGCCTATGTGAAACTCAGATGAACAGACTGTTAGTTAGTTGTTCCCTACCTCACTGGCCATGAACAAACTGGAGAGTTATCTTCAGCCCTGAGGGGCAGAAAATTAATCTGGACCTTAATGTATAGTAATTAAATAATGTATAGTAATTTACACAATGGTAAAGGCTTCAACCTCAAGTCTGCTTTTGACAGGCATCTTCCTAAACTCCTGAAACTCTCAGCTACCCAAACAGCCTTGCAGCAGAAGACAAATCTTCCTTTTCTTCTTACATAATGAACACTTTCTACAAGACCCAATGCTCATTGTCACAAACCATCAGTTAGTGACAAACTCAAAATATGTTCTGCACTGCATGCATGACTCAAATTAACTGAGACAAACTACTCCAAATAATCTTACTGTTTTATCAAAATTCAGGAAGTATTTGCTACTTCTTGCTAAATCACCAGGTGGAAGAAAACTGTGATAGGACAGAGGGCCAAGACTGTTCTTTTTTTGTTACCTTAAAATATTCAAGAAAACAGCCTTTCAATTGCAGAGGCTGTAGCTAACACTTTGAACCTAGAAAGTCTCACATGACAGGTAATACAACTAGGGACATCAGACATAACTGAGCTGAAATATCCTGTATTTGAGCCTCAGCAAGTGTGTTAATTCAGCACTTTACAATCTTCCCAGTCATTACTGTTGAACAGTAAATGTATCGCTAGTGAAGACTAAAACTCTCTTCTGTTCTAATCAAATAATAGAATCTACTCCCTGTATTCAAGAAGACTCATGATGATGTGAGAAACACTTCTTCCCTTGTCTCTTTTACCAGGGATTCAGTAGAGACCCGTTACCACCTGCTCCAATCCACATGCATGCTTCTGTGCTCTTTTTTCCAGTCTTCTACCACTGTTCAGCCTATCTCTTCCCCCTCCTCTTTCCTTTTTAGGTCAATTTAAAAAATTCAGTTATACCAAAGCAGTAACATCCTGGGTTCAAGTGCACTTAGAACAGCTGCTGTAATTAACTTTCTCCTGCTTACAGATGAGAGAAATACTGAAGCTCATGGTTATATTATTCAGGAGCTCCATGTAGTCCTGGTTTCCCAAAGCAGCACACTTCTCATCAATGGTCCTTAGACCTACAATGCTTTACTGCACTCAGCTTTATTAAGTTTCATGTAATTCATGAATCGTATACCCAAACAGAAATTCCAAATCAGCAAAATACAAAAGGTTCAGCAGCAAGCTCAAAAACGCATCTATATTTCAAACTTTACAAAGAAAACAATGATCTTTCAATACACAAAATTCGTGGACAGACTATTTACTTACCATTTTCCCCCAAAACAGTCAAAGACATTAACTGGGTAAAAGACAAATCCCAATAACAGTAAGAAACTACTTAAAAGCCATTAAATCACTTCACTCTGTAAAAAATTTCTCAGTAAATCTAACAAGCCACAACACTGACTGATCCACTGTGTCGTATCTGATAAGACTCTTTTCACGTGCGTACTTAGAAACAAGTTTTTATCCTATGGCTAAATCACTCAGGTTTGAGATGCTAGGTAGTAAATTCCCTTTAAAACATATAAAACAGTGAGAATGTATATCCCAAATACACATTTATATGCAAGAACTGCATTGCTTTGCCTTCACAAATTTTAGTAGAGTTCTTCACACCCACAAAATTATTTGGTCCCAGAAGTGTAACTATGGGAAGATGTAAAGAAAATGTAAAAATGAGCTACAACCTTGTCTTCAAACAATGTAGTACAAATATGACAGCCTGCTAGCTGCTAGAGAACAAGCTGAGATACTCAAGTGTTCTGCCAAACTTCTTGCTTATCAGAATGCTCATCACTAGTTTTATTACAGCATAAACACTCCAGCATGCCAGCACAACCCCCTAATTTAATACAATGTTACATGCAAAAAAAAATATTCTTTTCTTTAGTATGTGAAAAGGACATTGTCTGACTCCCCACAAAACCAGGAGAGGAACAAGATATCCCTGCAGGGAAGCAATGAAGCACCAGGTACAAGCTCTGCCCTTCCATGCTGTATCCAGGAGAGGCAATAACTTGGCCTAAATCACTACCACACTTTAATGAAATGTTCCTCTATAAAAAAGGCATATGTATGTGCTTAAATATGTATTTTGGTAAACATTATGCTTTACTAAAGTAAATACCTCATTGACATGAGCATATTGTACTTGTTTTCAAAAGGAAATTGAAAAGAAAAATTAAAAGTAAAATACCACACACAGAATAAATGAGACTTGGAACCTTGAGATAAATAGATTTCTTGTTTGTAAATAAAAAACATCTGAATTCTGTAAGGCTTCTTTTCCATACTCTTCCTTTAATTTTAGGTGTATAATATAGAACAAATTTTTATAAACAGAATCTACATATCTTCACAATTATTCTTAACAAAAATCCAAGGTTCTGGTTGGAGATTTTTGATACTAAGTTTTAACACAGCCTACTAAACGTACCCTCCAAAGTTCACTATAATGATACACATCTTCTACAAGCAGCTGCTTTCTCAATTTAATTTGCACAGTTTTTTCATGCTTCACTGGTGTATTTAATGCTACTGCACTCTGTAGGAGTTTATCTATGATAAACCCAACAGCTGTCTGCTTGCTTCATACTGACCTTCTCAAAATGTTTTAGTACATGTCACCCAAGTACTGCAGTATTACAGATTTAAACTGCCATTTCTGTGTGATTGGCACACAAGTGCCTCATTTCTTTAACCACCTATATGCGAACTCAGACCCAAATCTTTATTAAAAAACATACACAAGTCAGTCAAGTTCACAGCTGAAGCAGCTTCAGCTGCTTTTAATACCAGTTCTAAATATTTTCCTGCTCATTTATTTGGCTGCACATGTTTTAGAAGCTTGTAATTAAGACAAATTGGGTAATCAAAGAAGAATAATCTTCCTTGTTACTCTACCATCCATTTAGCTTGAAGCAATGATGACAGATGTTGATTAGGAAAGAAGAAAAACCATACTGAAACAAGGACAGAATCTGTATTTTTGGATAATAGCATTTTGAGAAGTAAAATTTCATAAATTTACATTTACACTTGTGAAACTGACAGATTAATGTGAAAAGGCTTCTGCTGAGAAATTAAGAACCTCATTATTCTAATGATTCAACTTTCATGTCAGAAGAGAGAAATTATTCCAATTTGATTATGAAGAGAAACTCACTAGGTTTGGTTTGTGCAATTTCTATCACTGATGTATATGAAGAATTTATTTTAAAAAGGTGGTAAAGGCATGAAGAGCAATGGTGAGTTAAAGAGACTCAGTAGTCTCTTCCTGCTAATGCATCAAGAAAAGCCCTGAATTGGATTGCAGTTTACTGAGTATAATGAAAACATAATGGACACTGCCCCAAGACCCTACCCTTAGTCTATAGGGCCTCCCTACCCTTGAGAATTCAGATTCATCAACAAAAAAAGAGAGCACAGGAATTGTCACATATTAATAATGTGAATTAGTAAACAGCAATTAGTATTTTTTTTTTCTAGTACATAATATCTTCATCTGGAAGAATAAACTTATCCACGACAGCAATATCACATTATCTAGCAAGTAAAGATTCAACAACAATAATCAATTACTGTGATAATGCCCACTGTCACCAAGGCAGGCATATGCTTCAGCACAGACAACCAATGTAACATAGAAAATACCTCCAAGTTAACCAAAAGCACACCACCGTTTTACAGGAAGAATTTTAAGCAATTATTAAAATGTTGACTATAGTTTCTACTAGGATAAAGGGGAAGTCATACATATAGGGCTCAAATTGTTTATGGAACACAGGAATAAAAAGGTTGAAATAAAATTTTCCAGGTGGTACCAAGTCTCACATTTCTTGTTACACAATTGACTTTTACTCTTTAAAAGTATTTTTCTTGCATACAGAAGCATTATCATTGAAATAGAAAACAACTGAAAAAGCACAATTTGCTTAGCTGTGTAAAAGCTTTATAAGGAAGATCCACATACACTCTTGAACCTCCAACAGACCCAAAACAAGGATCTGAACCCTAAAAATATTAAAAAAGCACTGCTGCCTCCAAGGGTCAAAATTATTCACTACAAATCTTGACTCACTTGTGTAACTTTTTTTAAAAGCTTATGACAAGCCAAACACCTGAAAGCTTTGCTTATTACCATACACCCGCTATCATCATTGATAATCCAGTTCTTGCCTTTTGTATGATAATTAGTTACCATTAATATCTACATCTTAATTTATTTTCCAAATGGGGCAAGAATTGAAGATATCATGAGAATTAATCTGCTAATTCTCAAATTAGACCTGAATTCAATCCTAAAAAGAAGCAAAGAATAGTCTCAAAAATCAAGAATATAATCTCTATAATTCAAAATACTCATAATAGACTAGGTTTGTCTGAATACCTTTAGCACACCTTCAATATAATGTTACGCTACTTTTTCCTATTACCAGGCATTACTGACCCAGTAAAGAACTACAGAACTTGTAGTTTTCCTCCCATGTACATTATACTTCAAAGTCAATAATCTTGAGCAGAGTCTTTACAAGGTGTATGGAAAAACCCCAATCTTTTAAATGTAAGAGGATATCAAATTCAAAACATCACTGATTCAGCCTTACCTGCCTGCATCAGTCTCCTTGAAGATCCCATCCTGGTTGGGACACAATTCACAGCTGGGTGTGACACCACATTTGCATGCATCACAAAACCAAGGCTCTGTGGAATTTTCTGAAGCTGAACTCATGATAGAGTCACTCTCTCCATCAACACCATAGCAACCTACACACAGGATAAATGCAAGATCAGTGTAAGAAGAGACAATTGTAGCAGCAGACAATTGTCAGTTATGAGTTCAGAAGGAAACAAACACACATACAGATTCAGGGAAACAATACGAGAGAAATACTGAGATAGCCAAAAACGCTAACAACATTTTTGAAACTAATACTGTTAGTGCAAAATTTACATTTTAAAGACAGTTTTATTCCAAAAAGTCATCTGTTTTATGTGATTGTCTTAGATTACAACTGCAAAACAAGTAGAAAAACACTGTTTTATTCTTCTAGCCACATTTGGTGTTCTTTCAGACTATCCATTAGGAAGGAAAGTAAGAAAACAAGACTTGAAGCAAGAAGTAGAGTTCTTCACACCCACAAAATGGATTAAAAAGATTAATCAAAGATTAAAAAAAAACTCAATGCATTTTTTTTCAAGTAAAAAAATATATTTCAAGATAAATACAACAAGCTCTTTTCGGTGAAAAAGAATATTTTTTGGAGGGAAGAGGAGAGTGTTTGGGTTTTCTTCTAGAGGTTCATTATCCCAGTAGAATCCAGTCAACAAATATGCAATCCACTTCTCCACTTTGCATTCAGCATGCAAATCAACTACAAAAGAATATACACATGAAATAAAAAACACTATTTGCCTACTTTATGAGTCGTAGGACTGACCTTAAGAATCCTTGTACAACTTCAAAACCAAATTATAGTTTGTGGAGCACAAACTGACAATTCTGAAACACCACATTGGTGATTGATTAAA
>VXAC01007500.1:651-16135 GCA_013399225.1 Rhipidura dahli | reverse complement strand
TTGGTTCGTAGTACGAGAGTTCCATGTGTCCGCAGTGGAGCATGCCACTCAACATGTCTCACCATCCTTTTATCTGTTCTGGTCCACTGAGGCCCTCCTCCAGTTGAGCTTGCAATATGTAATTGCAAAATAATTCTAAAACAGAAGCCACAGCATCTTCTACCAAAGCCAGAAGAAAATACAAAGACCAGCCAAAAATATGCATTTCAAGGAATTCTTGCTACGATAAGACCCCAACAAGATACATTTAAAAGGGGGTATTCCAAGAAGTCTCCTGTCTAACAGACTCCAGCAAAAAATGTGTATCTGCATATCAGATAAGACAAGATGATATTAATCCAGCAGCGAGATTCATATCTAGTAATTCCAAGAACTGTCGTCTGATACAAACAACAAAGCAAGATAAGTGACACCGGTATGCTAAAGAAGTAAGACCATTAAAAAAAACCCTGTATAAAAGAACCCCACTAAGAACTGCTTCTGGTGAACCAGGGAGGTTTGAACTGCATAAGTGTCCGAATTCTGGTTCACCCAGGATCAACCGCTGGGCTCAATCCTGAACCAACTCATGGCTTCTCCAAATTTTCTACGGTGATTGTTTAATAAATTCTCTTAAATTAAAAATTGGCTAAGTCATTTATAACAAGCTTATGCTAATTTCAGCTCTTAAGTCTCAAATCTGCACTTTTCACAAAGTCAGAAATTTCCCAGAAGTCCCATGTGATTGATTGCTCTCCATTACAGTGCAGACCACCAGCTGACATTTCAAATGTTCATGCAGGCAGGCTCAAGGGGATAGGGGTGCTGTGCATCACCCCACCGATGCAGACCTCTCCATGTTCCCCAACCACTTCCCACCTGGTTGTTTCAAGCCTGTTGAATGTTCCTCCAGTTTTCTACAAGAGTCAAATCTTGAAAGTTAGGGGAATGTAGTTTGGTATTTCTGTATCTGCACTTTAAATGTAGCCTGCCAAACCTTTGCAGTGATTCAAGTAAAATATCTTTATTTGAGAGACATCCTGGTCTCTCTGATGATTTTCATAGTACGTAATTACTCTGTGAAACTGCTCAAAACAGAAAGCAAAATCTCCCAGAAAAAAAAAATATATATATCCTTCAACTAGTCGTAAATAAAATAGAATACAATTTTCAGTGCTTACCGAGTCAAGACTCCTAACTAAATTTCTTTCTGGCCCAATAGATCAGAATACTTTGAATCAAGCTGTAAATTGATTTCTTTTAAGTTTCTTACCAACATCCTCCTGTTGGGCTTCATGGACTCCCTGGTACATCAGGTGATGAGTGGGGAGAGATTCTGTGGGATGCAGCTTCCAGTGACAAGTGCCTGCCAGCATCATCATTTTGTGTTCTGGGCCCTGCTAAGCAAGGAGGCCCTGGGACAGTCACTCCTCCTGTATAACTCCAGGCAACAGCTGCAGCTGGTCACAGATCCTCCTTCTTTCTGATGCATGACTAAAGAGTAAGGAGCAAAGAAAGGCTGAGGTGCTGGACTGCAGGTACAAGAGGAGTAGTCCCTCCTTGCAAGGAACATGATGCAAGAAATTTGACAGATTTGTAATTTGTCACAACATCAGAATCTTTTTTTTCTTTTCTTTTTTTCTTTTTTTTTCTCCTTTTTTTTTTTTTTTTTTTTTCTGCAATAGTACACTAATAACCCTTAACACATACAGGTCAGTACATTAAATGTAACAATTGTATCTGCTCACCTGTATGTCACAAAGCTATATGACTAATCATGAAGTAATTTTCTTTACAGTTTAAACAGTAGTTAATAATCCTCGGGGCTTGTGTCCTGGATTTACTGCATTTTCTTCATTAATTCTACTGCAAGTCTTTTAACCAGGTCTGTGCAGCTGAAAAAACAGTTCCCTCTCTTGCCACTCAGCAACTCCTCAGGAAAAAGAAGTACATGGTGAAGAGAAGTGACAAAGTTATTTATCTGAGTTTAACTTTATCTGATTTATCTAAAGTTTAACTTATCTTTAGTTATAAGTGTCACAATATCTCTGCCTTAGTTTCACCAAATTTGCAGAACCAGAAGAACATGCATGGACTTCTGAATTTCAGAGGTGTTGTCCACTATGCAAAAAGCAGCAGGCAGACACCATTTGCCACAGATTGCTAGCAGTATGAACATTTCTTATTACTAATACTCTGTCAGCCAGAACCTTGCACTCTTGTCTCCTGAAGCTCTCTCTCATTGCCAAGTCAACTTGTTCAGCTCTGAGATCTCCAGAACAGAGAATATTCAATGATTGCTACTTCAAGGAGTTAAAATTTAAGACCAGTAGGACCAGCATACAGTGTAAGTTTAAGGAATAGAATCAGCAATCAACAGCGTCTGTCTGCTGCAAAAGGCTGTGTTTGGTATCTCAGGTACAACATCTCCGAGCAGAATTCAACACTCAAAGTGATTCTTAGACAATTGGACATGCAGATGTGTGACCTGGACCAGATTAAAAATAAGATTACACTGGGATCACCTATTTCCGGGATAGCACGGAAGTGTGAAACTAAAGGAAAGAATGACCTTTTGATCAATTTCATGCAGGTGCATATACACAGGCGGGCCACCCACATGAAATGATCACAGCACCAGAGAAAGCCCACCATCTCCAGTACAAGGCAAGGAGCTAGCAGTCAGGCTTTGAAATGGTATTGTGGTGGACATGCTATATGGGCTCCTCTGAGACACAGATTTCACTAGTGATGGAAAAGATAGGCAAAATACAGTTTGAAAAATGTTGATGATCAAAAGAGCATGAATTGCTTGGGGTGCTGTTGTGGGTTTGGGTTTTTCAGGGCGTTTTCCTCCATCTGTTACCTGAAAGGAGGATGCTGTAAGGGGAGGGGTTGTCTAGGAGATGAATAGGGGGTAATTAAGAAGCAAAAGAAATGGCCAAGCACTCCCACATACCACTGTAATGGGTTGGCAAGGGGAACAAGAATTTGGGAGTTTTGGCTGGGGACTGAGCTCTCTGGCTAGGGGGATTTTTTTCTCGGAATTGCAGTATAATGCCAGGAGAGCTTTTGGGGCTAACTGAGACTTACTTGAGGGGTGGGGGCTGGCATCTCCCTTTTTCAGCTCGGTGGTGGAGGATAATGGTCATGTGTGTTTCAGAGGAAGTTTGGCTGTTCCGGGACATGGCTACAGTTTAGCTCACTACCCTGGGTTTGCCCATCTCCACTGTTCCAGCCCATCTCCACTGTCCTGGGATATTGCTAAAGTTTAGCTTGCCGCCTGGAGTGGTACCGAGACCAGCTGCTCCCTGTGAGTTTTGCAAAGGGAGCCATCTCCTATCTTTCTGCTTGCCCGAACTCCCACCGTCACCTCAGGAGGCTCCCGAGCCCACGTTGGAGTGCCCCTGAGGCCATGGGGGAACCATCCCTTCTCCTCTGCCTCACTGGGAGCCAGCAGCAGCCCCTGAAGCTGTGGGGGAGTCACTGCAGCCACTCTGCCTCACCAGGAGCCAACAATGCACCCTGCCACTTGTAAATACACCAAAGGGGAAAAAATTCACTTAACGGGGGGGGGAAGAATCCTGTTACTGCTTTTCTGTTTTGTTGTTGTTTGCCGTTAGTGCTGTTTGTGTTTGTATATATGTATATATATGTGTGTGTGTGTGTGTGTGCGCGTGTGTGTGTGTATATGTATATGTATATATACATACACACACAAATATATTTTCTAGTAAACAACTGTTATTCCTTTTGGAATGAATAATTTTGTAATTCCTTTAGGGCAAATCTTTGCCTGAAAGCCCCATAATTTCAAAGTTATTATAATTTGGAGGGAGGGGTCATTTTTTCCATTCCAGGAAGGTTCCTGCCTTTCTTGGAAGACACCTGTCTTTTTAATCAGAACAGGTGCCCACCAGTACCCTCAAGCAAGAGCTGGCTGAATGTGGAGTGCATAGCAGGAGGTGACAGATGGACATGAGGCAATGCCTGATCCAGGCAGCTCACTGCAATGATACTAGAGAGCTCCTCTGCTCAACAGTCTCTCATAATTTTGGGCAGATGGCAGTGTTCAGGAAGAAAACACAGCCTTCAAATGTCTTGCAAGTGTTCTGAATTTGAAGATAGAAGTTAAATCACCTTATCTCAAGTGAGTTGACTGCCACCAGACAACCCACCTCATCTCTGCAGAGACCAGCTGGGATGTTCCTAACCTGCCCAGAGTATCAGTCATTAATTACACTAGGACAATACACAAGCACAGCCCTGACAAAATTACAGTTTTAGTAGAGACTTGAATTTCATCCTGTTATCAAAATTATAATGTAAAGAGCAGAGATTTTGCCACACTAGAAATGCTAGGCTTCTGATGGAATGGTGACAAGTCATAGAAGAAGACACTCGCTCAAACTTAGGTAGAGAAAAGTTCGCCACACGCACTAACCACTTCACATACTGATGATAAAACAAAAATAGCCAATAGAAAAAGATATATCTAGGACAAGATTCTAAATAGACCTCATTAATTCATTACCTACAGGCAAGAAGAGGAACAAATATTTTAAGGTGATAGAAGATATTTCCTAAAGGCATTTGCCCTCAGAAATAGTTCTACAGAGATGAAAACTTGTCCAGAGTTCAGTAGTGCATCCTTCTGGTGTGAAAATCTGACATTAAAGAGGTCTCCTACTATGAGAAGTATATTTAAGAAATAATTTTAGGAGTTAAAAAATTTTGTTACACACCTGGACACTCCATAAGCTCACAGCAACTACAGAGGGTGAATCAGATATAGGAGTTAACAAAACACAAGAAGAATGGGATGAAAATTCTCCATCATTGTAATGATTCAGTGCTTTCTTCCTGCTCCACCTGGATAGTTTTTTCATGTAGCAATGACCACTCAACCTCAACAGTGGTGTGTTGACACTGAAATACCAATTAATGACCAGCTGGAATATAAACAAGGCTGGTGTTTGCATACATGATAGTACTGTGTTTAGATTCAAGTACTGCCATTAAGACTCCAAACCCTGATGCAGCCCACTAGACAAAGATCTAAGCAAAGACTCAACTTAATGCCTGACCCTAAGGGGGTCAAGGGCATTAATGATCTAAAGAAATTAAATCATCAAAGAGGAGAACTGTAGCTCATAGCCCAGACTTTTGAGGTTCATTTGACTGTGGCCTGAGACTTGTCTTGACATTGTCAAGTCCTTGGAAGGACCTTAGCAAATCCAAGAGACCTTGACTTGACTTCAGTAAAAAAACTTCTTGTAAACGGAGAATAAATAAAATCAGCACAATAATCAAATGGGGGAAAAATCAAAACTAGGAATTGTATAATCAGACACAGTTGTTCAAGGACTCAGAAATAGCAAGAAAAGTTATAAAATCTTCAGAGAAAAAAAGAGGGTCAGAAGAAGGACACCTAGTAAGATCAAGAATTGTCCCTAAGAGACAACAGTGAGCTGCACCTCCGTGCTAGACTAAGAACTGCCCGGCTAGCATGGACTCACCTCATACTTGCACTGAGCTGGTGAGCACATTAGTATTTAGCCCAGCAGCATGTTACTCTCAGCTGTCCACTCTGCATCTTATCCAGTACAAAATTAATAGTCACATGATCATGTACTGTCTACACGCCTGCTGTAGGGTGTCTGTGCACGGTTAAAGTTGTCCCTTAAAAATTACCTAAAGAGCTGAGGTTTCCTGTTGTGGATAAACAAAACCTTACAAAATGAGGGTCTTGCTTCCCTTGTAAAATCATGGCTCACTCCTCTTACTTCAGCTAAGTAGAAAAGGATTCTGGGAATGACACAGCTGAATTAGAGGTAGAAAGCAAGATACATAACGTGGAAAAGAAGTTATATAATGATTTATGGTGGCTGGTTGAATTATGTTTGTTGTGCTTCACAAGAATGTAATTGATAAAGGGCTAATTGGTTAAAAAGGCCTGTGTTTTGCAATAAAGGGATTCTTCTTTGCACTTGCTGGGATCCGTGTCATTTTGCGTTGTTGCAGTTTCCAACCACAAAGTATTCCCACTTTCACAGGTCTTTCCTACCTCTGTCAGGGTCATGGTTCTCATCTATTTTTCCAGTAGGACCAGCATACAGAATAAGGAAGCAAACCAACAGCAGTAACCACTGGTTAGACTTTAGAATATGGTCACTTCTACGAGTCTATAAGATGTAGCCACAAAGGTCTATCTATTCTGGACTCCTGTTCCTACAGGCAGCAGTGGAAGAAATGGTATACTGCCCTGAAATCACAATTTATTTTATGAGCAGAAGTTTATAACTTTTCCTATTATGTTTTCCTTAATTTCTCCTTCAAACCCTACATTCTGCTGAAGGTGTTCTAAAGTCAGTCAGTGAAATTTTATATTTTAGAGAGCGTGATCATTAAATATTTAAGGGTAGAGTTTCAAATTTTCAAATTCATTTGCTGTTTGGTTTGTTGCTCCTTCCACCAGAAGGGCATACAATTTTAAAGCTGGCAAAGAAATTTTTATACTTCACCTGCAGGCTATAACAGTCTACAGCACACCAAAAAAAGGGTGAGTGGCAGGAAGGGCATGCGTGTGGCATGGAAGGGAAAGAAATAACATTTTCAGGACTGCTTCAGGGACTTCTGGAACCTACTCATTCAAATGCAACTCATTTTTATGGACAACAGGTTTGCAAAATTATTATTAGATGTAAAAGCAGTGAAGCATCCAGTTCCCATTAACTTTTCTGGAACTTGAACGCTTATCCGTTCTGGCCATCATCGAACATCTACCACAAATACCTAACAGTTGGAGGAGGTTTTGTTTGTTGTTCGGTGATGGGTTTTGCTTTTGATTTGGGGAAGAGGGTTGTGGGGGGTTTTTTTAGTAAGTGACTCAGCTTCTCTACTCCCTAAAAAATTTAACTGATTTTCCATTGTGTTCAAACAAGGAGCCTGCATTTAAACTTTTTTATACGAGTAGTTCTAAGTTTTAAGCTTACCCACCAAGGTTTATAAGACAAAATGTCCCCAGCAGCATTTCTTCCATTCTCTGTAAACTGCTCTGATTATAAGAAAATGAAGATTGAGCTTGACAAAATCTGTTACGTAAGTTGTCTTACATAATAAATATAAATACCCAGTATTACTGAGATAATATTTTCAGTAAATACCCAATACTGCTTTAACATATGCAACTCTAAAGGGGTTCTGGTGTTCTAAACATCCACTGTCAGTATTAATTTGCATCCTCAGAGTTCAAACACTTCACAGCTCCACTTCCCCACCATTCTTCAAGCCCTATCTCTAGAATCACATTAACAGATGAAAAACACACCTCACTGCAACATGAGCTAGCCTTTTTGTCCTAGCAGTGTGTAACAACAACAGGATCCACAAGTGCTTGCACAATGCAGATATTGTTAAGGCATAAGAGCCTTGGGAAACCACAATAAGCAAATAAGATAATGTTGAATAAAAAGTTAAAAGTGATTTATTTTTTAAACACGGAAGACACTGGCATTTTACTTTACCTTCACACACAAAGAAAGGACTATCAGAAATCATCAAAAACTAAGTTACTTTATTTTTTTTGTTTGGCATGTGGTTTTCACCCTGCAGGTGAAATGGTAAATTAAAAAGAAAAAGAAACTATACATTACTCACCTCCCTTTGAAACCTTCAATTTCATAATTTCTTCCAGTTCCATTTAAAAGCCCACACTACATCCCAACATTCTCCTATAGATGGATCTATGTCCAGCTTTTATCGCACTGAAATACGTCAAAGTATTTTCTAAAGGAGAAGAAGGAATAAAGAGGGAGCGATTAAGGCGAAAAATTAAATAAAAAATACAAAAAATGAATTATGTCCCTCTTCTTAAAATTTGTCTCTTGAAAAAAACATACCACAGGCAACTATATCTCCTTCAACTCATTTTTTTCATCTTTAATTCTGCTTTTATTTTCAGATTGTGGAGGAGCTGCCTACATCTACCAAACATTTGTGCTGGATTTTGCTGTGGAATAAAGACATAGCAAAGATTTGTAGCTACTTACAACAGGGCAGATGGCTTGACTGTTTTGGCAGCTATGGAGTCCAGAGCTTATCTGGCAAACAGGCTGCACAGGGATGTAGGGAATGATCTTGAAGTCATATTAGTCAATAAGTACCGTAAGTAAGTAGTGACCACTGTTTTATTACAGAACAGGCATGGTGGCCACTTAATTTTAAAAACCACTATTCTCAAAAGAGAAAAAAACATGTGTTAGGGGAATAAACTGGAGGAATACGACCAACTCGATGCAGGGAGTAAGAGACAGTAATATGCAAGATTTCAAATGCTTTCATTGTTTAAACCACTTCTAGGGCCAAGGTTCAGCCTTGGACATACTTCAGTCCAAACTCTTTACATTGTCAGTGCTGGACCTAAGACCCAATTCCTTCTCCAGGCTTCTCTTCATCAAACTAATATCCCAGCTTTAAATAGTGCTAATGTTGCTGTATCACTGCCAAAGTTTTACCATCAATCTCCATAAACATGTAGGAGCACTGCTTTAGCATAGACCAATGCATAGGCTTCCTCATTGTTTATTTTGCTCATGACAAAGTAGCTTTCAAGAGATCTGTCAAGACTTCACCTCCCTCTAAAGAGAACAGGTGAACCTGTTTGATTTGGTGAATCAGCAAAATGGAAAAACAACCACTGGTGCAGTAACAATGCATAAGCCACTGTCAGTGGTTTGGTATGTTTTACATAATGGATCTAGCAGAGTTTTTTGGTGTCCTTTCTTCTGCCCTCAATAGTCATCTTAATCCCATAAGGCAGTAACTATAATAGAAGTATTATTCAGTCCTCAGTGCACAAAAGAGCAATCACATTTGTAGCTATTGTGGAAAACAAAATTCTTATCTATGATAACTACCTGGAATGAGTCAGTTCGGGGTAACTTCTGAGTCCGTCACTGGTCTGAGTGCCTGCAGAGTTGTACCCACTAACCAGTGGCTTGCCATTCCTCATTCCCACCACACTGGGGAGAATCACAATGCCTCCTTTCTTCCTGCAATCCCTCGTTTTGTCTGTTTTTCATGCTTCCAAGAGCACTTATTAGCTTCTTATTAGCTTCTTTCACACCTTCATCCTACACAGTCTTGTCCTCACATTTCTTTCTACTTGCAACAGAAATCACTGGGGTACCAAAATCAGGGCTCTATGAAGAGCTTATTTTCAGCCATTTTTCCTCATGTCTCCCCCTGATTAATTTGTTTCCTTCAATAAACACTACCAGTCTCTGGACTGCAAGAATTCAGCTGCTTATCAGACAACAAAAGAAAAGAGAAAAGCAAGAACATTACCAGGCTTTTATTTCATGCCATTTCACAGACAGAAATCCCTAACATCCAAATTTCAAGTTTTCACTAGCTTTCTGCCCCCTGGTCAAAGTACTTACTAGCAGAGAAATGTTAATATCTAGTTACATGCTTTGTCCATATCACAGGCCTTCAGCAGAAAGTACCATTATATACCTGGTTTTACACAGTAACCTCCAGTTCTGACAATTTTTGTATATATGCTACCATTGTTCCCCACCCCCAGTAAATGGATACTTCACTGTAGTAATTTAAGATTAAAGTCTCTTTGCAGCTGATCTTTACCATCTGGAAGAGATATGCACTTTTTTTTATAAATTCCCTTTATTTTTGCCAATCTCCATTTTTGAAGATTTGCAGTGGTACGGAATGGAAACAGGTCTACTCTCTGAGTATCTTATAGTGGGCCTCAAACTCTATCAGCAACAGCCAGTCTGAGAAAAGCTTGAAAAATAAATTCCAAAAGCTAAGATACAAGACAGATAAGAGGAGTCACTGGGTTTTGAATCTCATCTCTAAACCAGCCTTGTTATTTTGGGTACTGTTTTCTAGCTATTGACTAGCTGAAGTTGATGTTAAGTGGTAGCAGCAGGTACCAGCAGCATGGCCACTCTACAGTGCTTCAAGAGAAAATCTTGATGCTGTGCAACATCAACATCAGACAGATCTATGGTGCAAGACATACAACTATGGGCAGAACAATCCTAAAATGGCTAGCGTGCAAAACATTAGGTAAAGGTCATGATATAAAGGGTTTAGATTTTAGGGGTTAATTGCTGTGGGTACTACTAGTACCACAAAATTTTGCAGCTGGTTGCTAAACAATGTAAAAATGTAAACTGCTTGCTGAACATTTGCTATACCACCCAGGCAAAGAGGAAGGATGTATGGGAGGATAAGGACAGGATACCAAACCATTGACAAGAGTTAGAAACCATGACCAGAAAGCTTACTTTTGGCCCTTAGAAGTGGCTCAAACCAGCTTTGGGGTTTGGACTTGGACCAGGACCTCAAAGAGCATGGGCAAGGAAGCAAGGTGAAAAGTTCAGATGTGAGGAAGAGTGTTTACTTCATCAGAGGAAGACTTTACTTCATCACAGAGACCCCGGCCCACGACCACCAGGCGGCACTGCGCAGGCGAAATAGAATGCTAGGTTGGTTATAGTACGGAGCGGAGATGAACAATGAATATGTATAGGCGGATTGTGTAACCTAATGCATATGCAATGTGTAACCAGACACGTATTTCTAGCTGAGTACCACAGTCGGCACGCATGGTTTCTGTGGGCTACCCACCATGCGTCCGGCACCGCAATAAACATACCTACTTTACGACTTTTGGGTTGTAGAGTGTTTTCCACGTATCAATCCCATGCTGTTTTCCATCACATAATAAGTAACTGTGGAAGAGCCTACACTGACAAACATCTGAGCTTTATCAGTCAAGTCTATTGGACCCTAGGCCACTGACATGAACTGTTTTAGCTGTTGAGCATTCGGAGGAAATTCCTGAATAACTGGTTCCGTTTTCTGTTTCTTCTGAACTATGATGTTAGTGATATGAAAAACAGAACAAAACAAAAACCCAGCCTAAAGAAAAACATGAGAAAGTCTCCAAAACTCAGAACTTCTTTAAATATAAAGAGAACAAATGGAGGATGATATAGATACATAGGTTGCCTTGTCCGTTTTTTCTTTTTCACTATTGTAGTTGCTGTAGTTTGAGTCCCTATCTCAGCTACAGTATCCTCAAATGCAGTTTGGGTTCCTACCTCAACTATAATCCTCTGAGTGCTGAATTGCGGCCCAAAAGGCACTGTGGCCAGGCCCCAGTACAGGGTGAGAAGCTGTGGATTTTCACTGCAGATGGCAAGACACCTATCTGTTTGCCAGGGTTGATCACCTGTTCAGCTGTAAAGTCACAGATAAAAGGAGGGCCTTTCAGTTTTTGTCCAGTATTTAGACAGTTTTGGATTACTTAATAGTTTATCATAATAGAGGTAAATTAAATCTTAGAGAATAAGAAGGAGAAAGTATTCTCCATTTAAATAAAATCCAGAAAGGAGAGACAAAAGAAATATGCATTTAAAAGTCTATCAAATAGAATAGGAGGTTCAGCAACATCCTTCTAATGAAAAAGACCTTCTAATCAAATAGACACATTATCTAATAACTGAAGAAAGAAGTAGCAATATAAAGACTTATTTTAAGTTACTAAACAAACAGTACAACTCCATAAAGATTAATATATATAACCCATAGTGTGATACATTTATTTCATTTGTATTCATCAATACACATTCATCAAGTCAGATTTTGCCTTTTTCAGAATAACAGTCTGCAGCAAACTATATCTAGACATATTTAACCATCATTTAACAAAATACATTGTCCTTAGATGCCCTGAAAGAAGTCAGTACTCAACCATCTCATTGCTACTGTTGCCTTGGATACAATAACTGCTTTGAATCAATTTGTTAATTACGGATTTGAACTTGGAAGGCTCTGTGTTCTGGCTTCAATCCAGCAAAGCACTTAATGCACCTGCGCTCTTTAAGCATTAAAATGGTTTCAATAAAGTAGGACAATTTATGAATTTAGAGCTCAGTTGCATGCCTAGGTCTTGCTGGATTACAGCCAGAGCATTCAGTACCTTGCAAGAACAGACTCCAAGGAAAAATTACCATTATGAAAGTAAGTAAAGTAAATGTGATACCATTTTTTGTTAAGTTTTTGTAACAGAAAAAAAAAAAAGGCATAAAGTGTTTGCTTCTTAATTTACAGAAGATTTTTACCTGATTAGAAACTTTAATACATGACTGTTCATCTAATGCATAAAATCAGCTTTATGTGGTCCAACAGCATATGATGTAAATAAACTAAGCTAACTATATATGTTATTGCCCCATGACCCACATAAAAACATACAGCATTAACAGGAACACACACTGGCTGGATTATGCACAGTAAATTTACAGTCTTCATATTCACAGTATGTTAAAGTACTACGGAGCTTAACAATAAATAATATAAATTAAAAGATTCATTGCAAATTAATCGCAGATTTTAATGTGAAACAGAACCTTTGTCAAATACCCTCATCTTCAGATTGTTTGACCCTTATCCCTTAAAGTTGAAGCTGAACAACAATGACCCATTGTTAACAATGTGGAAGAGCAAGTGTAATTATGGGGCTTTTTTTGCTAAACAGAATTACAGTGTAACCATGGCAATGAGGGAAGAAAAAAACTCACAGTAGTAGAAAACTATAATTAGAAGCTCTTAGACCATTCTACAGAAGAGCAACCAGGCTGGGTTCTAGAGTGCTCACACTCCCCCTTTCTTTGAACCCAGGGCTGTTGTTGCCTTCCCCTCCCAGGAGACACGGCCTCACTCTGCCCAATACAAAAGGTAACGCGTAACCAGCTTGGAGGAGTTTGGAGCAGTACTAGGAATGAAGCTCAGGTATGTCACCTGCTGAATTTTCCACTATGAACACAGTCAATCCACCCTTCATGGGCAATAGGCCTTACTTCCCACCTAGAGTGGACCATTAGGATATAAAGGTGCAGTGTTCAGACCCCTGGGGCTTCTCCTCAGTTGAGCTGGACACACAGTCTAAAAGCAGAGTCAGTGGAATTAGGATTTCATCACATTTGTCATACCAACATAGCAAATCCCCCTACCACACTCCATGCTTGTTGGAATCCTGGGTTTTAGGTTTATGGGATATTCGTAATATATAAGTAACAGAATGGAGGATTTGGGGTGTAGGTTTGTTCTTCTTTCTTCTTCACAAATCTGAGTGGTTTTTCATTGGGTCAAAAATCCCGCAATCCGGGTCATGAATAGTTAGGTATTGGGTTATAAGTAAAAATATATTACCTGGCAATTCTTAATTGGATAAATTAGGCTTTAAATGGCCTTGGAAGTGAGAACTCAGGGGCCATTTTCACCATTTTCCATCTTGTTAACTCAGAGGCACATCCCATGCAGGAATGCCATAGACAAGAATATAATAAACATCTGAATAGAAGAACAATCCTGTGGCTCCTGCCTTTTACTACAAACTCTGAGTAAAAGAACTCGTGAATCAGAAACTAAATGAATAAGAGACTTTTAACACATGCTCATGGCCAAATGAAGAATATCCTCTGCCCAGCCTCTTTTCTTCCTCACTCCTTTAAATAATGATTGAATTAGCCAGACAAGTTTTTTGAGTCCAATTATACTCTGCGTTGAACCATGTAATTGACTTTCTGAAAGTGTTGCTGTTCTGCATGAAAGCATTTCAAATGAAGTGGCACAAGTGAAAGTGCTCTGTAGCCCTCAGGAGAGCAAAAATTCAAGCCTGGATAGCAGAGGCTTGGAGAGCCTATACTGACATCTAACCTTTACCTATACAACAGAGATAGCAATGCTGTCCTAGTTAGGAGGGATGCCATGGGTATTTGGAATACAATCCAAGATCCCAGAAGGTAAGAGAAATTTTTTTAAAAAAGTATTATAGACAAAGAAAGTATAGTTTCTCATTTGTCTTTTAATCTCTGCCAAACCAGATTTCAAACACAGTTCCTTTGCTCTGTCCTGCATTTTTTTAAGTTAAGTGCTCTCTGAAGAGAGAAAACCCTGATATATAGGAAAAATCAAGAACATAACAGGGAGTATCCCATCTAACTTCTCCCTCTCTCTTCCCTAAAACTACATAAAACCAGGAGAATAACATCTACAGACCAATTAAACTGAACAGGCTGAAGCTACTCACAAGGGAGCAGTCATAGTTTAAGCAAACAAATCCTGTTTAACACACTGGAGGACCATCAGCAAAAGCCTGTGTTCAGGGTTTTACCGTTCTCTTTTCAGCTGCTTAATTGCCACACACTGAAATACTTTAAGAAAGGAATTCAGACAGATCAAACTGGAGTTTACTAATTAATTTACAGATGGGGGTTATGGGGGTGTACAAAGATGTTGTCTGAAGCCAGATAAGGAATCACCTGGCTTTGCACAGTCTCACAGAAGATATGGCCTGAGCGCTAAGCTCTGCTGGCCCCTTACTCCTCCTAAGGATCTCTTGGGGTTCATTCAGGAAGCCCAAATTATTCCTGGGATGTGGCCAAACACCTCAGTCTGCTCAGCCTCACTCACCTACACAAAATAACTTCAGCTGTTTTCTCTGTTCACACACTGGCCATATCTCTCTTCCTTAGACTTCTGCCCAGTGTGTTGCCAGTCCTTGCATCCCAAAGATGGGGAGGCTTGGGCCCTAGAAGCAAGCAGACACAGCCCCAGTTTGTGGCCACTGACTTGCTATGTGTCAGCATTGCTCCCTTCACTGGCTTCACTCCCAAGAACTGGCCAAACCACATGCTGTCCTTTGTTAAGCAGGCACAATGCTCTCTAGAACACCAGGAGTCTGCCCACAAGCTTCTTGTATGTAGCTACCACAAAAAAAGGTACACAACAACTGAAGAGGATGGAGGAGGTGAGACATAGACAAGGCTACATAGAGAAACTTTAAAAGTTCTATCCTGTTCTATTTTCTGCAGTGTTTATTGCTTCTCAGTGCTGAAGAATCTTCCTGTAACCTTTTTACTACTTCATTTTGTACAAGAGAAAAACTGTTAGCAAATAGTACTATTAAGAGCACTAGATGTTCTGCAAGTTCTGATTTCTTCATTAATGATTAGTGTATTCAGGTAGTGACAGACTAACAACATTATTGCTTTCTGAGAAAAAAAGATATTTAAAGGATACTACATCAGAAAGTCTTTCCTGGTTATGTGTACCAATAGGAGAAAAACAGTAGAACACTAGGTGTTGGGGAAAGAATTCATTTTTTACTTTGTTTATTAATTCAATTATCTGTATTTTCAAAGAGAGGAACTTACTACAGTGAATGACTGGGGGCCAGGGAAGAAAACAGCAAAATGGTAGTTTAAACAATTCTTATGATATCTTCTATTGAAGTCACTTGCATGTGAGACACGAGTGACAAATTGATCAGAGATCTCTGCAAGTTCCTACCTGGTCTGTGAGCAGCTTCAAAACAAAAACCATGCTCTGAAGATTAGTGCACTGGGACAAGAAAAGAATTGTAATTGACCTGGATTTTATTTAAAATATTAAATACCACTGTTTC
>VXAC01007499.1:0-19987 GCA_013399225.1 Rhipidura dahli | reverse complement strand
GAAGAGACTGCCCAGGGCAGTGAGTGAGTCACAGTCCCTGCAGGTATTTAAAAGGTGTAGATGTGGCACTTGGGGACATGGTTGGGACTTGGCAGTGTTGGGTTAAGGGTCTGGCTCGATGGTTGAAGATGTTTTTTCCAACTTAAATGACCCTATGATTCTATCAATCTAGTGATAAAAAAGAACCTGAATGAATAAATGTGTATTTGGTTAAGAATTTTATAAGGTTTTTTTTTTTTTTTTTAAATTGAGCTTTAAAGAAAATGAACCTCCTTCCCCAGAGCAACCTTCAGAATCGAGTATGACTCCCTTCTTACTGGTTTGGGGTTGAATCATTTTGTATCATGGGGGAATGCACACACAAATATACATTTCCTTTTAGCATTTTATTTGCAAACTGAAACTCTAATCTTGGCATCCTGCTCCAGCAGAGTTCACTAAAGGATCCCTCTGCAAACCCAGATGTAATGAATGCAGCTTGGTGTCACCGCGAGGCAGTGTAGCCCCATCACTGCCACACCTCCCTACAACAGATGGAGCACCCCAAACACCCATTGCCACCCTCTTACCCTGAGAGCACACAAAGAGGCCTGACACAGACCTAAACTCCTCCTTGTGCTCGAAATATCAGACATACAGAAGAGGTTTCTTTACACAGAGCTACAGCCAAGCATTTTCCAACACATATTTTCGTATTACTTAAACTATTATGGCCATGACCCAAGGCACTTCCCAGGGATCAGAGAACAGCTGAATGTACTGAACACACAGACCACTAATCCCAGACTGATAATGGTCAGTTTGAGCATCACAGTGTACAAGATTCCCTACATCCTTGGTCAGGGTCTCCAGCTGCTACCCCAGTTTATATGAATACTACAGAAGCTCCTTTTGCATGAGGAAACACAGAAGAAAAAAAAAGTAAGGAGGAAAAAAAAAAAAAGAAGAAGAGGAAGGAAGAAAAAAGAAAACAAATGAGTACCCTCTAGCCCTTGTGGGGAAAATGAGGGACACATAATGGATTGGCATAGAGGGAATGGTATAAAGAGACATCAGGACTCTGAGGAAGGCCCAGGGGTTTTTCAACACCCATCCTCCAGCCTCTCACAGCTTTGTGCATCACCCTCCCGGGACTCTGGGGGAATCAGGTGTGTGCCATGAACAGGAGCCACCCAGGACCACGCTGTGCTGTGCTGTGCTCCTTCAGCTTAATGGTCCCTGTCGCTGCAGTGCCTGGATGGGAAAGCTGAATTTGATAAAGTTCCCGCAGCTGAAATGAGGTCTTCTCCTGCCAGCCTTGGATTTTTCACTCACCCTCAAAGTAGGGGAGTGGAAATATCAGAGAAGTGAATCTATTACCTGCACTGCTCAATGAGGCTTTTATGATATTCCCTGTTCCCCTTGGAGAGATGCTTAGTACACTCTGGGGTGTTGAGATACATTCATTTCCATTTCCAATTCCCTTTTATTTCCCATCCATCTCCTGGCTGCTATAAGCACACACTCTCTTCTTTCTGCAAACAAAAAGCCTTCCTCCCCAGCTATTTCTTCATAAAGTGTCTTCCAGTGACCCCCAGCCGGCTGCTCCAAGTTTCATCAGCACACCTTGGGTAGGAATGTAACTTTTCAGATTCCTCTTCCTCTCCTCTATCACCTCGAACAACCTTGCACCTACTTGTACTTGAGCACCTTGTGTCTCCAGAAAACTCTGCTTCCAGCCCCCTTTTCAACAGAGAGATGGTTTATTGTCCCCTAAGTAGCCCTTCACAGTTTCTCTTCTCAATCAGCACTGGGTAATGGTTTCCTAGGGACCATAATACTTAGCAGCACAGTAATTGAATGATATTATTAACAGCAGTAGCATCTGTGTTGTCTGTTTAATTAACTGGAGAGCAAATGAGGCCCTAAGAGTCATTAGTCTGATCCTTTATTGTTTTTCTAATGATGTGCTGCTTCTTACTCGATTATTGGCTAAGGATCCCCTTTACCAAAAAATGCACTTTTAATAAAATAATAACAAAACAACTCTCTACACTCCTGAATGACATATATTACTTCTCTCAAGCTACAGACCAAATAACTGGAAACTTCTGCTCTAAATACTCCAAGTCCACCACCTTTACTACTCCTTGAGCAGAAAGGAAAGAGGAGACACCAGCCCATGTTTCATGGATTGAAAGAACAAAGCTCTAAAGCACATTGTATTGCTGAGAAGCTGATAACAAAAGCAAAGCTCACCCTGCTGTCATGCCTGGGGAGTTGGTAAGGGCTGAAGGACCACCTTTAGAGACTGCTGACCGCAAAAAATAAATAAAAAAACAAAGCTGCAACATCCCAGAACTGATCACAACATTTCATTCCATGTCTGCACTGAAAGGGATGAGGACCAAAGAAAGCAGACATCCTCTCTATCCCTAATTGGACTGAATTTATGGGCATCCTGACAGCAGCAGTTCCCGTTTCCCCTCTTGGATGCTTCTTGCATAGGTGGGGAAGCCACTCCACAGCAGCCCCAGCACTGATGCAACCCTGCCACCCTGTCAGCACACGGAGGCGGAAGGCGGATGGGGATGCGGAGTCATCATTCCCTCCACATCCACTGAGCAGCCATCCTGGTCGGATGTTTGGGCTGAGGTTCATTGCTTGACAGCTGGTTATTAGCTTCTCTGCAAGGGGCATATGGAAGTTTCCAAGAAGATGATCCCAACTGTCGTTATTCAGCTTATCAGGAAGCATAGGCAATTGGCATTAACCAAATTAGGAAAAATTCCCATCTCAGACAGGAAGGAGAACCTGCTCCTTGCATGCCTAACGTATTTGGTCCTGCAAAGTCTGTAGTTTAATAGCAGTAGAAGATGTCAGATACAGCCATATACAGACCTAGGGGCATACAGATGTGTGTTACATATCCTCTTCAATGGCCAGGTGTGACAGTCTTAATACTACGTAGCTTTTCTTTACCTTGAGTAGCTGGTTAAGCCCTGCTCTGGTGGCCACACCAACCACCAGCCCTCCCCTCTGCAGTAGGTGGCTCATGGATACTGCAACTGAATGTCTGCTGAAGCCTGTCTTCACACCAGCATCCTGCTAGCACCTCTGTATCCTCGTGGCCTTGGGGCCCTGCCTCTCCAGCTACTAATTTGGAGACCATTGTGCTCAAATATGGGCCTTAGGGACGAGAGATACGGCCTCCTTTGATGTCATCAATCAGCTCCACCCAGATGGAAAGGAAAGGCTTGGCTCTGTGATTTAGTTCAGGTTTAGGTGAGGTGCTTGGCAGGTACTTTTCTACTGACATTCATGGGTCTGGGAATCAACATGAGATCTTTGAACATCAAGGCCATGCTTTGTTCCAAGTCCCCAGTGCATCTCACTGAACAACACCATCAGTACCAAGAGGACAAAGCACATGAACATCACACACCAGTGTCCCTCACTGTGCAAAGTGCTCCAAGAAGACCCCACTTGAGCAGGGAGGTTGGACCAGATGATACCACTGGTGGTTCCTTTCAACCTCAATCACTCTGCAATTCCATGTTTAGGACCAAGGATGAGGCTTTGAGTGCCACTATAGAAGGAGAATTGTCTGTAACTCCATGATCTCAGTGCAAAATCCTCCAAGAGTCATTGCCTACTTATCTGAATTGTCATTAAGGAGAAAAATAAACCCATTTTCTCCTCTGATGGCCTCATTCAGTTCGGTAGTATGTTTCATCAACCAACTTCTTCTTGCACATATTAAATAAATACAGAATGAAGAATGAGCAGAAATGGATCCTGGGGTGTTAAAGAGATTGGGAAAATGACTGTGGCTAAGAATAAACAGACACATCAAATGAGCAAGGAAAGAAAAGAAAATGCAATGTCTCTTGTCACCACTGGACCTATCTATCTCAAGACAAATCCACAGCTATTCCAAGATTTGCAGATTTGAAATGGTTTTGTTTCTCAGGAAATTTCTCTGGAGCTCCAGGCTGACTCTTTATGAAACCAACTTCTTAGTTAGGGACTACTTTTTTCAACAGTCACAGATATTTCTGTCTCTGACTTGTTCACCTGGAAATTTTGCTTCTTGTTCACAAGGGACTTATTTGTAATCCCTTCTTTGCTGCTGTTCCCTTGCTCCCTGAATCCTGGTGCAATAGCTGTTGGCTGACTCCTGCTCAGTGCAGGAATGAAAAATAAATGAATGAACACATGAACTTGTGGCTTCCTGTAAATTTAGAATACAGCAGCTCCATCATACTGAGTATAACAACAGGCACCATTAGAAGCCTGCTGTTTGGTTGAAGTTGCTGAAGTGATTGCTAAAGAGACCTCAGACATTTCTCCATTTGGACCTGAAGAACAATTACAACTTAAAATATTTTTGAAAAAGTGTTTAAAAGAATCTCCAAAGTTGTGAAGTAAATTTCACAGGTACCATCTCCCCTGTGATTCAGATGGAGATGGAGATCCCCAAACACGAGACAGCTTCCCAGCAGCACTTTGGGTACAGCAGGTTCCAGTACTGATTGGAACAGGATAAAAAGGAAAAGGATAAAAGTTGTGTATGTATATATGAGCTTCAGAGATGGTACATTTCAGAGAAATGCCTAAATGATGACAATAATTTATTTCAGGTCAGTCACTAATCAACTGGCTAAGGAGAGACTTGCCTTTCTGAGACCTCTCTTAGTGGCTCCATAAATTAAGAAGAGTGGTGTCTGTCCATCAGTAAGTGAAAATACTTGTGGGATCTCTGGACAGCAAGCACTGGACATACAAACATTCAGATGAATCCTTCTGATTTGTGATTTTTCTCATAAAAGTCTTCCTTGTGATAGCTGCTTGGAAAGCCATCCCACTGGATTCTCCCAGCTCTTCTGTCCATATAATTTATGGGCAAAGTTCCCAGAGGTCCTCACAGCACAGCTTCACATGCACTCCTATCCCACCAGACTTGCTCATACAGATTTCTTTCTCCAGATGTCCTTTTGTCCTTATCTCTTCTGTGCTCTTAACCTAGTCAAAAACTGCCAACCAAGTGCCACACATCTCAATGGGAGCTTATTCTCCAAAGTAACACATCTGACTGCAAATTTGTCCTGTACTCAGCCTGGTTTTGTTTGCAACCTTCCATANCCCCCCGCCCCCTTATTGCTAAGCCAAATCATTCCCCCTTTCTTTGGTTTTCACACCCATTAACTTTTTGTAGTTAGATAGCACAAGCCCTTGGACAAGCCCTCCAGATTTAACCCTTCACTAGTACTTTACAGTGCCTTCCCACTGTTTTTTTGGTGCATTTCCTGGTAATCCAGGGTGTTTTTTAAGGCAATGACAAAAGAAGGTCCAAATATCTGCCCTTACTAGAGCTGTGAGGAACTCTCTTTCTTAATAGGGTACAACATCTTCAGTTTCATCCTTTTTTCTTCCCAGTGACTGTACTGGTGATTTCTTCTCCCTACCCTGTTTATGTCTGCAGGGAGTGCTGCACATTTTATATCCTGGTCTGAAGCAATCTACTCCTTTCCCAGCACCTACAGCATAGCTGGAAGTCATGCCAGAAGTCCAGGGGGACTCACACACAAGCTGGAACCTCTAAGTTCATTTGTGTATCATCTTTCCAGTAGCATTCTGCAGAGTTAAAAGACTGGAGCATGTAATGAAAGCAGGAAAGGAATAAACAGGAAATAATCCAGCTCTGTGGGAGGGATCCAGGACAGTTCCCTAGGAAGATGCATTCAAAAGAAGCTCCGGTTTCCTACCAAATAATAAAACAGGTGCCACACACTGTGGAAGAGCCCAGCTATTGCCAACAGGCAGTGTAGGGAACCAGAAATCCTGGCTCACAGAATCTGCTCTCCACATGAAGCCGCTGAGCAAAACTACATAATCCACTTAAGCACAAGTCTCATTTTATGATCTCTGGATGTAACAAGGTGGAGATGAGTGGCCTCACTGCCCGTATGAAAGGTGCATGGGGAAGAGCTGACTGTCTGGGTTTTAAAGGAACTGACTGTTCCTTGCTGCATTTGTTGAAAGTGGTCATAATTAAAACTAGGAGAGAGCAATCCCCAACACAAGAAATACATTAGGCACCATAAACACTACACTGGAATCCACAGGACTTCACTCAGCTGGAGGTTGAATTTTAGGTAATTGATTTCCTGAAAACCTGTTCTTTGCCAAAATTATTATTTCACTGGCTGTTACAGGCAAACAGATAACTCAGCATATTTAGCAGATCTTTTCAACTACATCTGTGGGCAAGGGGACCAGTAGGAAATAACCATCCACTGATGCAGATCAGGGCTGAGCCCCAGACAGTGGCTGTGCCACAGGGTGTCACCTCCCATTCCTCACGTCACCAGAGCTCTTCCTGAATGACAAATGAGGGATAGTGCTCTTGCATCTTCCTGTGTTTCAGCTGAGGGCTGTGCCACATCCCTTGCTGCTCCTGGCCATGCAGGACACGGCTGTCACAGCCTGTCGAGCCCTTCACTCTCTGGCTTCTGGCAGTCTGATCTTCTCTGGCCTATCTCAGAGAGGGTCTCCAAACCAAGCGAGGACAAAGTCTGACTCAGGACAGGGAAGGTCAGCCTATGTCATGCCATGTTGTAGTCATTGACCTTGCCACTGAAGCTGTGCTGTAGGCTCCTGGGATGACATTAAATCAGTCAGCTTCCTATTTTATTTGTCTTTCCAGGGAGAGATGTCTGGCAAGAGATACCAAGGATGTTTTGATGGCTGATCATGGTCTCTGCTTCCTCCTGGCATGTTCTGGCTAGCAGGTTTGGCCACCACTGATTCCAAGTCTGGCCTGCATTTGCCCTATCCATTTTCTCCCCCCTGCCTCGTCCTTTCCCATCTGTCCCTCCCTTTCCCTTCCCCTTTTCACAGCAAGCTGTGTGCTCCTAGAGAGCTTTCCATGTGCACAAGACAAGCACAAGTGACTTTGAGCTTCCTGAGGCCATCGTGCAGAAGGTTTCAGCCCCTCCAAGGTGCTGCAGGAAAACTGGCCACTTCCAAAGACCAGGGCTAGCCCCTGTGTCCCTGAGCTTTACTGGCCACTGGGCTTGCACTGGGAAAACCTGAATCTCCCCACAGCAGAACATTGACTAAGACACTTTGGCATAAAACCTTGAGGCAAATACTGCCTTTTGAGCAGATGACTGATCTGTTTTCCTCATAGGAGTGTGTCACATTCCAGGGGATTTCAAAAGGAACACGATTCTGCTAGATGGCCACAATGGGCTGATTCCTTTATCCAAAAGATCACCAACTCTTCATTTACAACAGTTTTCTTTTACAGAGCAGGCAGTCTCAGCTTTTGATTTAGCCTGATGGAGACCCTGGTACAGCTTCCCCCATGTCCTCTCCATGGCCAGCCAAAGATATTGGGAGAGATCAGGGTGAAGAAGATGAGGCTACAGTTACAGTCCTATTCCTGCCTCCTCTACCACCCCCAAAAAGCACTTCCAAGTCTGTGGTAAGCAGAGACAAAGATGACAACTTTACAGCTACACATACATACATACACACATAGCTATATAAAGACAAATATATATACATATTTATACATATACATACACACACAAACACACACATATATATATGCATAAATAGCTATAGATACTGTAGGAACCAGCCTTGCCACCAGCATCCCTCTTTCAACAAAGACATGACTGGTTTTGCAATGAGCTCAAAGTCTTCAGTAAAACCTTTTACTACCCATACAACCACCTCTGTACCTCAGCAGCTGTGAAGCAGAAACAAGGCTGTGCAGGGGGAAGCACTGATAGTGAATGAAGGAGTCTGAGAGCCTGTGGCAGTCAGGAGCAGAACCCCAATCCAACAATTCTGCTGGCATTTACATCACACAAGCATTTCCTTCCGTTCAGCCACAGCCTAATTGTCTACTAAGCTGGTTAGCCCTGCTTTTTGCCCATGTCCTGACTCCAGATGATTGTCTCTTGCACAAAGCAACAGCACCTATCCAGCTTGCACTCAGCTTGCCTCATCTGTGGTGTTCTTTAGGCAGCTCTCAGTGACTGCTGATCTCACCCAGATTTACTGAATCATTTCGTAATGCTGAGTGATCTTTGCTTGGTAACCTCACAGCTGTCTTGGTGGGAACAGATTCAGGCCCTTAATCTTTGCTGATATACAAGCAGTATTTTTCTAAGCCCAATGCAATGAACCCCATTGTCAGGTACCAGCCACCAGGTTCTTTAAAACAGAAGAAGTGTCTCTGCAGTGAAAAGCAATCTGTTTGCACATAAAGTCCTCCAAAAACTTAGCTGTATGTTACCATAAGGTAGATTTAGATTTCTACTCTGCCTCTACACAGGAAAAGCAGTAGTCACCTCTCTCCAGCTCTACATGCTTAGGCACTTGTTAGCACTACCTGTGGCACTTATCACACCAAGGGTGGCCATAAGACAAAGCTCTCAGTGCTCAGCACTCTTGCCAAAATCTGCCAAATATTGGCATTAACAGTTGGCATTAACAGCCATGAAGGGCCATGGCATACATGCTGTCACTTCTAGTCATTTGTTCAGCCATGGTCTCCAAAAGCCACAGGCATACTTTGGGTTAAAACACACAAACTGTGACTGGCACGCACTGACAGATGTTGGCAGATGAGCAAAGAAATGACTACTCTTTGCAGAGCAGGAAATCCATCTTCCTGCTTTTAGAAAACTTGGGCCAGCTAAATCAGTCACTAATGGCACCGACTGTGTGTGAACTTTTATCATAGATTCACAGAATGATTTGGGCTGGAAGGGGCCTTAAAGTTCATCCTGTTCCAACTCCCCTGCCAGGAGCAGGGACACCTTCCAGTAGACCAAGGTGGTCCACTCCCCATCAGCCTAGCCTTGAACAGTTCCATCATCAAAGGTCTAAGAATGGTTTGGGGAGCAGTACTGCTGACTGAATGTTAAGCACAGGACTTTACCTACCTGGGCTAACACATCCCCATCACATGTTTTTGGGCTTTGACAAGTGCTGTCACATGTTCACAGGGAAGCAGAGACATGGTATTCACATACTGGTACAGAATTAAGTGACATGCAAACAGGGTCAAGCCCCACTGGGCTGTAAACTGGGTGACCTCTCCTGAAACCTATGGAAGTCAAAATTTTGCACAAAACAGGAAAAAAAAAATAAGGCAGGTCTGCTTCATTATCATGCTTCTAGTAGCACCATTATCTGATAGTACTAAGAAGCTCTCTTTATGTAAAATCACTTCCACAATGGGTAATCAATATTCTATCTGGTAAACTCTTTATCTATGGAGAAAGCATTTTATGTTCTGAAACAGAGTTGTGGATGCCCCATGCCTTGAAGTGTTCAAGGCCAGGTTGGATGGGGATCTGAGGAACCTGGTCTACTGCAAGGTGTCCCTGCCCATGGCAGGGGGTTGGAACTAGATGATCTTTAAGGTCCTTTCCAACCCAAATCATTCTATGAATTTATGATAGATAAAGAAAAATTTTATTGCTGGCCTAGAAATTAGCCAGCTACAACTCTAAAAGCTGATCTCATCCACCAAGCAACAGGCTGTTCTGCATGCTCATCAAAAGATGTAACGGGAGGTAACAGATGATTTCAGCACCTACCATGACAAGAGGACAACATTTAATTTTCCTGACCTCGAACGAGCCAGATTTCTATCCCTGTCATATAATCTGCAATAAATAACTCATCAATCCTTTCACCGGGTGGCTGCTGCAGAGCTGCCCAGTTTAACATATGCACTTTACTGTCCCTGTCATATCATTTCACATTAATCCACATTTAAACCATATTTTCCATTGAAAATCTCACTTGGAAAAAACCCCTCACATCCCGAAATCTACATTAGCCACCATCGCCACTGACTCATCCCCCTGCGGCAAACGCAAATTTGTCCTGGATAATCCAGTCTCATCTCCCTTTTATCTCCATCACTGTGCTCCCCTGCCCTTCTTGTTAACCACTTCACTGCTGCCCTCAGAGTTAATTTTTGAGTGTTAGATTGAATAGCCTCTCTAAACTGGTTGAAGGGTGGCATGAGTCAAAAAAAATAGTCAAAATTTAGTATTTCTGCAGAGGAAAGGAGCATCACCACCATGCATTCACCATCCCACTGCAGAACTACAGAATGGTTTGGGGTTGGAAGGGTCCTTAAACATCATGTAGTTCCAACAAACCTGCCAAGGGCAGGAACAACTTCTCTAAACCAGGTTGCTCAGAGCCCCATCCAGCCCAGCCTTGAACACATCCAGGGATGTCACCAAAGTTAAAACCAGAAACAACTGCTCTAAGCACTGCTCTGGGCAGTGCACAAGGAGAGCTGTGCTTGGCTTTGACCAGGGAAAAGAAATAGTCTTTTTTTTTTTTTTTTTTGCCACCTTAGAGCAGTTTTCAGGACACAAACATATCAGCGTTTGGGAATCCAAAACTCATTGTTGCATTTCTATCACCTTTGATTTTATCAAATATTGTTATTTTATTAGAAGTGTAGAATGAAATTGATAAATGATCAGAAATAGAGGTATTTAACTTCTTGTGAAACAGGGAAGGTACCATTTTATCACTTGTACTTAGCAACTTAAATTTATCAGTGTGGAGAGTAATTCAGATTCTCTGCCAGGCAATCCACTGAATTTGCTTCTAAAAACAATCTAATTTCATACCAAAATTAAATATGACTGGACCACTTCCATGCCTGCAACAGATGAGGAGAAAGTGGTGGATGAGCAACTCTACCTTCCACAGACCCCTTCAGTAGATCCCTTATCTCACACTGCATCAAAGATGGCAAAGCACCCACATTTCCCTGCAGGCACCGGGTGCCTCCTCCAGCCCCTGGAGCTCTCCCTGGGCAGAGCAAGGAGGGGGGAAGGAGCAGGGAGATGTGCTCTCCTTTTTGGAATGGGCATAAACTGAAAAAAGCCTCCTGGCAGGTGAGTACATTAGTGAAGCCCAACTTACCAAGCAGAGGAAATGCTTCACTGAGACAAATGTAATGTCCCTGAACCCTCCCTGAGAGTGAAGCAGCCAGCACCAGGAGCAGCTGTTCACACCAAAATGTTTTCCACCTTTACCCTGTGTAACCTCTGGGTGATCACTGAATCTTGCCTTGCTGCTGAGAGAGGATGTCAAGGCCAGGTCCAGTAGTACATTGTGCTCTACATGACTGATCAGAGACTTCCAAATTGCTTAAAGTAGTAATTTGATGATAAAAATCCTAATAATATCCTGCTCCCTTCAACCTCAATACACTATAATCTTATTTAACACATTGTGGGAAGGAAAAAAAAAAAGAAATCTCGTAGTGAGCAGGCACCAGCGGGAATGTGGGCTAGGAAAGGATATTACAGTATCACTTCGGAGAGCACCATAAATAAATCTTCACCTGAGATGGGTGGGCAGATCAGCGCACACAAAATTGCACTGCTCTACAAGACTGTGACTCATCAACTTCTCCACTTCTGATAATCATTCCAACCAGGCTTTCACTGCAGCAAGGAAGAGAAGCCAGGGAAGGGAACCATCTCTGAGCCTGGTGAGAAAGCATGGTCCGGCTGTCAGAGCAGAGAGCTGGGACACACAGGTCCGGATTCTGCCTCCTTTGATCACTTTCTGATGGACAATTTGAATGGTGTCCAAAGGACAATGCCTGTGGCCAATCTCTCCAGGGCTGGGCTCCACAATACAAGAGAGACATGGAAATACTGGAGTGAATCCAGCAAAGTGCCATAAGGGATGGAAGTATCTGCCACAGAAGAAGAGGCTGGGAGAGGTGGGACTGGTCAGCTTTCAAGAAGAGAAGGGTCAGGGGTAATCTTATCTATGTGTATCAATATTTGACAGGAAAATGTAAAGAAGACAAAGACAGACTCTTCTCAGTGGTGCCCACTCAGAGAGCAATGGGGACAAAGTGGCACACAGGAAATGCCATATTAACATGAAGAACTTACCTGCTATGAGAATGGTCACCTCTAAAACAAGCTGTTCAGCAACTCTCCTTCCTTGGAGATATTTAACCTCTGTCTGGATGTGGCACTCAGGAACCACTGTCTAGCTGGCCCTGCTTGAGCTGGTGACTAGGTGATCTCCCAAGGTCCCTTCAAACCTCCAAGACTCTGATTTCACGACTCTCACCCCAGTTCATTGGCTGTTCAAGATTCTTAATATCCCCTACATATGGAATTAGCTGATTAAAAGCAGATACGAGTTCAAATACTTGATAGGCCTCACTAAATGCTAAATCCAGTGTATTTACTCTGGTGTCCATAACTTTCTGAGTCAACGTCTGCAAAGCTGCAGAGGTTGGTGTGTAGAGCTCATTTTATGTCTCTCAAATGTATTAATTCCACATATGAATCAAAGGTTTCCAGCGAAGACCCATTAGTCCCTGTAGGGGTGTTCTCTGGAGGCTCTCCATCTGGCAGAGACACCCTCTCAGATCATCACTCTCCCCACTGGATTAGAAATGTCAAGGATTCCATATGAGCACTTTCTATAGTGCCTATCACCATAGTAACCAGGCATTGTTCAGGAATATATACACAGAGCAACTGTGCATCATGGACTATTCTGATTTTCCACTGTAGTTATAGAATGCACCAGGTATGAGATATGTTCACAGAGAACCAGGTAGATTGAAGACTCCCAAGATAACCTGTTTTGTCTTCAAATTATTGCCAGCTTGGGTTTGCTCCCTCCTGTACAGCTTTACCAGATCTCAGTTCTTTGACTACAGTAGGAAGTTTTTAGCTGTTTTTTATTTATTCTCCTTTACATTTTGGCTAATGAATCTACCATCTCCTTGTAGAACTGGAGCTGCCTCCTCTGCTCCTTGTACTATTTTACACTGCTTTTAAGCTCAACTTTGGGTAGGACTGCAATAGGCAGAACCAAGCCTTTAATCCTCAATCCTTTGCAGACTACTCCATACAATTCCCCTGAATGCATTATTTGGGTTGGTTTGTTTGTCTGTTTGTTTAAGTCATTTCCCTTAAGAGAAACATCACTGTTTTGTCTCTCCAAAAGCCTAGACAGGTAATTGCATCTCTGCAGAGCCCAGGATAAATGTGCATTCTGCAGCTTTGTTATAATTTTGTTTTCCTGTTTCCACGATCTTCTGTTTGCTTAGAACAAAGAGACACTGAAGCCAGTTGGAGGCTTCCTATTGATTTCCAAGGCCACTGGGTTAGGCCTCCATTTCCCATTAACTCCACTCTCCAACTATGCATGTCCTCAGGCTGAGAGCAAAATCCAATCAGCCTTTCCCCATTTGTCTTTTCCACCTTTTCCTCCCCCAAGAAGACAACTTTGCAATTAGCCTGCCAACACATAAACCTGGAAAGGACATCAGGCAGCCAGCCCCTTAATTGGCAGCTTTTCTTCCTCAGAGGCAGCATTGACCCCAAGGCTCAGGAGGTTCCTGGGAGGAACTGTGCTGTGTGGATTAAGGGGAAAGCTACAACCAGGGCCAGTCACACTGTTTATAAGCATCTGCTGGCTTAATCCCAGCACCCTGGCAGGCTGAGTGAGTTTTGTGTTATCCATGCTTCCCTTAAAATGCCTCTTGGATGCAGTACCCTGTATTCACCACCCAGAACAGACCTGTGAGGTGTTTTATGGCAATAGGACCATAAACCAGGACTTCGGCTGCACCAAATCCTCTGAGCTCTGCTGAGGTCACACAGCTATGCCACCCCACACCAGCTGAAAATAGAGCTTAGATTTTAGTGTGGCCTTCAAAATTGCTCTACTCCAGCACTGGAGAAATGAATTCCATGAGATGAGAATTGCTAGGATAACACTGAAGATTACAAGGACACAGACACACTGGGATGTTACCCCTCCACCACCTTATCTACACACCTCCAGTGACTACAACTGGTTATTGTTTTTTACATCTTCCCCACACAGACTCCTTCTTTTTTTCTCTCTGCCACGCAGCATTTCTTCTCTCTTGCCCACTTGCACCTTCTGCTAAATGTAGAAGGAGAACTTGACCAGACATAAGTGTATCACACAAAGCCTGCCGCTGTCACCGCCATGCTCTTCAGCAGAAGAATGGGGTAATTAATGCCCAGGGAAAAGAGAGAGCTGTGCACAGCAATACATACCACTTTCTCTGGAAACTAGGAGCAGCATTTATATGTGCAGAACAGCTATTTAAGGATGTTCACAGAAGCTTTATGGTTGTCTCCAAGCTCTGGAGAGCTCAAGTCATGATAAGTAAAGCACCTGGATTTCCAGGTGGGAGGATGCTAACCTAAACCCATTCTTAATACCCTACAGCTCTCTGTAGTGTTTGCAAAACAGTTTCTCTGTATGAAAGCATGTACAGAATGAAACTTAGACAAAGGGGTAGGAAGAATTCCTCAGCAGACATTTGCCTTCTGCAAGCCCCACACAATACTTAACCCATGGCTCCCACAGTGCCACTGTGTCTTGCATTTTGTAGGACCACCTTGGACCTAGCATGACATACAAATCAGGACTATCAAAGGATAATTTTCAGTCAAATTACCCCACTAACTCAGCTAGTTAAAGGTTCTCTTTGTCATAGGCAGGGAGAGGACAGGCAGAGAGCAGACCCAGGCAGAGAACCCACATGAACCCCAGGGAAAGCAATACAAGGCAAGGGGAACAGAACCACAAGAGGACAGAGAGAACATGGCAGAGCCCAGGAATTATCCACATGCTCTGTGCATCACAAAGCAGAGCATGGAAAGCCAAGGAGCAGCTGCTGTTTAGCTGCAGCAAACCACTGCAGCATCAGTTGGGTTGTCCCAAGGGATATGGGAAGGAGGATGACCATCCAGGTACACCGATGTTGAAGGGGCAAGTTTCATGTCACAACTCCAGAGATAAATCCAGTTTAAAAGATTTCCATGTCTCCACCACATATTTCTGCATGCCTTCCTCCATCCATTTTCCTGCTACAAAATACACCACAGTTCCTCTATTCTAGCACCCACGCTTTCAGGAGGAGAAGTAAACAAACATGTTTATAAAAACAAGTCAGTCATACCACAAGACTTCACCATAACCTACTTACCTTTTCCTCACCTTTAAACACAGGCATATGCATTTTTTAAGCTAGATTTAGCTAAAAGCTAAAAGCTAAAGCTATAAAAAGCTATATATTGAAAGCTAAAGCTATGTAAGCTTTCCTATAGTTTATTTATTAAAAACTACCAGTTCCAGTGATCCAAGCACCGAGACCACATCCAACCAACACTGGGCAGGCTAGAAGAGCAGTAAATTTCAAAATTCAGGTCTAGATTTGGATGTTTACTTGCCTCACACCCTTTGCTTTTGAATGGTGTCTATCTGGACCACCAGCTTTTCAGACAACTAGCTTTCCCTTCACATCACCATGAAACTTGCTTGCTCTTCAGCAGGGGCACAAAGGGAAGCTCTAACTCACAGTCATGAGTCTGCTACATGAGGCCATGTCCCCCCCATCATGACACTTGCAAATGCAAGACAGAACTGTACATTATCACAGAGCAGCAGTTCAACCCTAATGCTGCACTGCCATGTAGTGCTTCTGTCTGTGGGACAACCTTGAAAACTGAAGGAAAAGCCAAAATCAGCTGCTCAGGCTGGATATTTAGTGCAACCATGCTGGAGGAGCAGGAAGTTTTGCATCCTTAGCCCTGGGTCTTGAGCACTTTGCATTGGAACAAGCTCTCAGTTCCTGGTGAAACACATTCCTGAAAGGAATAAAGGTTTTCTGTTGGTAATTCTACACATTCCTACTTCTGATTTACCAAAAATAAGCTGGTAAAATAACTACTGCACAGGTGGTCAGGGCATCCTATGGGAGAAGTATGAATCAAAGTGCCAGGAACTCCTGAGTGTAACTGTGTCTCCCTGAAATAGAACTGAGCATTCCCAGTGTCAGCACTCGAAGGAAACAATCAGTGCTTTTTTCCACTGGATTGGCAGAATGAAAGACTAGGAGATAGCAAGGAAAGACCAATATTAGCTGAAAGTTTTACATTCCTGAAAGTGAGGGCACATGCACATGTGGCACACGTGTGACTGCCCATGTCTCTCTGGTCTGGTTTAGTTATGTCCCCTCTCAGAGTCCAAGAACTTCAAGGGAAACATCTCTAGCCAGATGTGTTTCCTGGATCCCTTCACTGACTCCACACAGTGCCTGTAGGACAGACTCTGCTCCTCCTTTTGCTTCTAGGCTTATTCAGTAGGCCCACAATAGCCTTATCCCCTTATTATCAAAGAAATACCACTGCAAGGCAATGTGGTCCAGTACTACTTCCCCAGCTTTCCGATTTCACACACATTCCTGCAGTTTAGAGCTGTCCTTCAGAGTAGTTCAAAGGCCAGGGGTATGCTGAAAGTCACTGCCCAAGATGTTCCAGGGTGGGTGCAAAATCACTCGATCCTGGCCAGCTCCTGTGGCTGCCCCAGAAATTCCCCAAAGGTGCAGCAGAGTGGATGGAGAGATGCAGTTCCAAAATGCCCCATCTCCCAGTGACCCATCATCCATGGATCACTGACGTGCTCATTACAGCTTATCAAGTCAGTGCACGCCTAAGGAAAGGTCTGAGCCCCACATCCACACACACGAGAGAAATCTGCAGACAAAAACCATCTTGATGTGATTAAGGTTGAGCAGCAGTGGCTGCTTTCGACCAGACCCTCCTTTTTTTCCTAAGGTTTTTAAATTGCACACACTATTTCCAAAGGGAATTTATTAAACGGAGAGACTAATGCCTTTTAAAAGCATATTGTAGGGACATTAGAAAGTCCTTATCATTACTAAGAGAATCATTAATTGGAAAAGAATGTGCTTGATTCATTTTAGAAATTACCCATGATTAAAGATTACTATTTTTGGATCATTGCTGATATGAATTTGCATAAAAGCCCTGAAGTGAGCCTTATTCCCCACAGAGCACCCCAGAAACACCAGACCCGTCCACAGCAAACGTGGATGTTAATGCTAAACATGACAGCATAAGACAAAGTGATAAACAGGCAGGAGAGGAAAAAGCAGCCTCTTTGAAGGGTCAGGCTTCTGCTTTACAGGCAGGGCTGGGCTCTGGGAAAGCTGGAGTCTGTTGCTGCCATTGAATTTTTTCATGGTGTGACCAGGACATTTTCTGTGCCTTAGCTGCCCAGTGATAATTGAAGGCTGGAGCACTTCCTCGCATTCTCAAGCAAAGGTGAGATGTGATCCCTGCGCCACATCTGATCTGTGTTTTAAGTGCTTATTTAGCATCCAGATAGGTCTTCCTCATTCTGTTTGCTACCTCTGCCAGGAAGAGTGCTGCAGAAAGAGGAGGTGAAGCAAGAGGACAGCAGGTGACTTCTCAGCACCAGCTGGAGGACTCCAGTTAGTGCTCCAGCAAGCACCATTATGGGCAAAACAGGCAGATCAGGTGCCTCAGGTGGTCACACCTTAACATGCATATCAAGTGACTTCAGGAAAAGAGAGTAAAATAGAGAGGCACGTGTTCACTTCTCCAGTGACTGATCCCCACTTATGGCACAGGACACTGGCATCTCACTCTCAGCAGCAGCCCCACCCATCAGCAAGCACCTCACAGCTGCCTGGAGCTTGCTGTCCCTCCCAGGCCAGCACATGTGTGTGCACAGCAACATCCCAGGCTGTGCCATGACACCCAGGAGTGTCAGGTCACAGGCAATTTCTCATGGCACTCTTCAGCTTTGCGGGGATTTCACTTCGTGCTTCTTCAGACAAAACAGATCTGGAGCTTTGCTGCCCAAGAGCTGGGATGATCAGATCTGTCCATGTTTCATTCCTAGTTTCAAATGAGCTCAAAAACTGCTTCAGACTGAATGAAGACTGCAGTCACAGACAGGCAAAGCCTCACAGCCCTGCCCATGCATTTCAGATTGGTCTAGGACACCACACTGGGCAACTTCAAGATAGCCTGACCTAGAGCCCCAAACTGCCAACAGATCTGAAGCCGGTGCAGTTTGGAAGGAGACAACACAGGTTACAATCACTGCAGTGTGAAAGGGATTTTGTGTAGAGCAGCACTTGTGAGCAGGGTGGTATTTCCACAGCATGACACCCCTTTCTGTTCCTAGTTTGAGATCAGTATGCATCTTGCATGTTCACAGGCCAAGACATTTCCTTTCCTTTAGAGCACTAAGATTCTAGATCCTGAAAGTACTACATCCTTAACTGAAATACATATATATACATATCTATAAGCATACATTACAAAAGTATACAGCTGGCTCCAAGAAATACTTCCCCCACCGAGGTCCACAAACTTAAAATGCAGCCTCTGTAATGCAGCCTCTGAACATTTCTCCTCTCTGAAACAAACTGCCTTTAGCTGTCTTTGTACTTCTCTGTACTCATTAGTTCAAAAAAAGGATTAAAATGCAAAAAGCGAAAATGGAGAGTGGCAGACAAGCTCCTTCCTTTGAGTATTAACCCTGTCAAATACCTAAGTTCTGACTTGTCTTCTTTCCTTATAGATTAAATTGCAACATTTTCCCCTTACAGCGTACAGAAAAACCACATGTTGCTGATCACTGCCATTTTTTTCCTATTTGCACTACCAATCACTTTGAATCATTTACCAGCAATCCTGGCTAACTGGAGAGACCCCAGTTTGCTGGAGGTTAGCAAATGCGATGCTCATTTCTGAGAAGGGGCAGAAGCAGGATCCAGGGAATGTCAGGCCTGTCAACCTGACCTCAGTGCTAGGGAAGATAATGGAGAAGTCCATCTGGAGTGCCACCAGGTGACATGAACAGGACAACCAGGTGATCAGGCACAGCCAGCATGGGTTTATGAAAGGCAGGTCCTGCTTGACCAAGCTGATCTCCTATGACCAGGTGACCGCCTGGTGGCTGAGGGAAGGGCTGTGGATGTGTCTACCTGGGCTTTAGTAAAGCCTTTGACACCATTTCCCACAGCACAATCCTGCAGAAACTGAATTCCCATGGCTTGGATGGACATAGAACCTCACTAGGTCAAAATCTGATGCGGTGGTAAAGCCCAGAGAGTGATGGTGAACAGTGCTACATCCACAGCTGGCAGCCAGTCACCATCGGTTCCTGGCCCCTAGGGCTCAGTGCTGGGGCCAGTCTTGTTTAATATCTAGACGAGGCAATCGAGGGCACCTTCAGTAACTCCACAGATGACACCCAGCCAGGCAGGAGGGTCAATGCCCTGGAGGGTAGGAAGGTTCTACAGGGGGATGTGGACAGGCTGGCTGGATGGTGTGAGGCCAGCAGCATGAAATTCAAGAAAAGCAAGGGCTGGGTGCTGCCCTGGTGTCCCAAGAAGGCCCTGCAGTGCTCCAGGCTGGGGGCAGAGTGGCTGGCAAGCTGCCCAGCGGGAAAGGCCCTGGGGGTGCTGGCCGACAGCGGCTGAACGTGAGCTGGCGTGTGCCCAGCTGGGCAAGGAGGCCGGTGGCCTCCTGGCACTGTGTGTCAGCAGCAGTGTGGCCAGCAGGAGCAGGGTGATGATTGTCCCTCTGTGCTGGGCACTGGAGATGCCACAGCTGGAGTGCTGAGTGCAGATGTGAGCCCCTGTTCAGGTGCGATTAGTGAGAGACGCCTGTGCCTGAATTAAGGTGCCAAGGAGACCATCTAGCAAAGCAAAGAAGAGGGGTTTTATTTAACACTAAATGTGGGGTAGAGAGATAGGGATAGGAAAGATGAGAGTGAGAAGGAAAGAGGGGGAAGATTGGTGGTGGGGTGAGGTGGGGAAGAGATAAAACAGAAGACATTCCAGTTTTGGATGGTCGGCTCCAGCAGCATCCGGTCGGTCCTTCCTCACCCTGCCTTCTCTGCATTGGGGGTGCCGGTGGTGTTTCTGGAGGTGAGAAGCTGAGAAGCCCCGGTCATTCATCTGGGGTTAACACTTTTCTCCAGTCCTTCTCATAGGTATCCAGGGAAGTTTTTTCCTATCTGTCATGTGAAAGGAGGATGGCCTTTCCATTGCCTGCAACGCAGAGGCCCAAGGAGCATTTCT
>VXAC01007497.1:0-25682 GCA_013399225.1 Rhipidura dahli | reverse complement strand
CTGTCTGCTTGCAGAAAGACATGTTCAAGAAATATTTTCACATTACTTCCTTTTTGCCAGTGTTCAATTCAGATAGAAGAACATTTAGAATTTGACTGTCATGGATGTTGAGGGATTTGTTTGTTTTTAACTTAAGTGTGACACCACACTAATTCAAGCCCAGGACTTCATGTGTTCTTCATCATATGTATTTCAAGTGGGCGTGGCTGGTGCCCAGAGAAGAGAATTACTCTATGTTCTTTTTCCCCCTGCTTTGAGCTTTTAGTGGTAGAATGTGACAGTGTCCATTGACTACAGCAGTTAATTTTCATGAATCCAACAAGGCTTTTGGATGTTAAGCTAAAGAAAGAAACCATGGAATTCTAGAAAGGGGTGAAAGTTAGTGGTTAAGAACCAGCTATAGTACAGTTACCCAGCATGAAGTGTTGATTAATTATACTTTTTGATATGTAGTTAATTCTCGCTTTAATAACTAGCATTCAGGATGGCAAAGGAATAGGCTTGTTTTGTCAATTGTGTGCATGCCAGATGGAGCCTTAATATGTGTCAGCAGATAAATGGGCCATTATTAAGATTAGATGCATAATGATCATTTCAGCCTTGTTTATTTAGGTCATCGACAGTAGTAGAAGATGATCTCTTACAAGTAAAAATACTTCGAGATCTGAAAATCTTTTGCTTTTCTTAGACTGCTGTGAAAATAACTGAAGCTTTGTTGTGTAGTTTTCAAGTAACACACTAAGTTAACTTTTTAGTTTACTTAAATGAGAACTGAAAAAAAAAAAACCTCACAGCCACAAGTCACTTGATTTGTTTTCCTGAGAAGTGAAGCTGATAGCTGTGTAAGCAGATGAATTTCTCCATTTATTAGATGGTACTTATGAAATCAATATTTTACCGAGTATTCAGTGCAAGGCTCTTCGTTACTTATTTAGTAGACAGTAAAGTGTTCAGTTATACATGTACTCTTAAAATAACATCTGCTACAATTTCAGACTCCTTGTACTAGTGAAAGACTTTTGATATTAATAAATGTCTTGTGTTTTATTTCAGGTTGCAGTGTAAGGTTTTGGAAGTCATAGCTCCAAGCCATCACAATGGAATGGCGAATGGCCACACCAGTGGTGCTGATGGGGACACAATTGTCATCAGCGACAGTGACGACTCAGAGACGCACAGTAGCTCTGCACAAAATGGGTACATGAGACTTTTACTGTATGTCATGCAGACTGGGTGGAAGTGAGACTAAAGCAGATGTGTCAGAGCCTGACCAAAACAAATTACTTGATCTGTATGGATTGGGAGTGTTCAGGCAGGTGAAGGTTAACAAGCTGCACATTCAGAGGTGCCAGTTATGCTAATGCACTAGAAAACTCTGCATTATGAGAAATGGAATACCGACGGAATAATCACTGTTAATCTCTTTGCAATAACAGCGTTCTTGCTGTGAGATGGTGGAAGAGCTGTGTTTACCTCTTGGTAGTTTTCTGTGCTGCAAAATCTGTGCTGCTGTAGCAGTAAGTGCAGCCATGTTCTGCATTTCTACAGTCTGAGGCTCAGAGCTGAGATTGCTTTATGACAGGAGGACACTCTTTTACTGGAACTCACTGAAATCCTTCCCTCAGACTTCATGTATTTGTCCAAAAAACCATAAACATACAAATTTTTCTTCATTGGGCATGTGTCCATATAAATGTGTCATTGTATTTAATGGATTTGATTATGATTTTAGGTGCAGTGAAATTGTGTGTGTTTTGTCATGAGGAACTTTCTATAGGCTGGAGTAGCTTAATAACATTGAATAGGAGAGCCTGTAGGCTGTAACCATGGTATTTATTTTGGAATATCCCTTAACTGACCAGTAATTGAGCCTGTCCTAGGAGTATAGTGAGATGAAAGACTTCTGTGCTTCATAGGTGTGATGATGAAAGAGGAAGGTTTGAAGTGGGCCCTAATCTAGGATCTAGCAATGTACAGGCTTTGCATGTACTGTTATTGACTTTAAGATGTCATATGGATGCAGAAGTTAATCTTGTTGATTGCTTCAGGGGGAAGTCATGTCCTGACATGCCTAGAATAACTAGGGTGGAGCTGCTCACTTCATTAAGAAAGTAACATGGGATAAATAATTTTTAATTTTCTTTGCTGTCTCTTGAAAGCAGTGTCTGGGTTGTTCTTGAAGATGTCCTACGTATTTGAGAATAATAAATGCATTTTCAGTATTCCAGAAAGCATGTGGCATTTGAAAGGAGGCTATTCTTGGAATTAGGCAAGCATGCACAGAGCTGACTTGTAGGATTGATCCTGTTACAGTGCTGTCACTTCCATGCATGCAGAGCTGGTGGTAAAACTAAGTCTTGCACTCCCAGTCAGTCTGTCATTTTCCACAGTTGATTAGTTACTTTGACAATGCAGAGAAGGGAGGGAAAATAATTTCTTTCTTTTGGAAGGGGAATTCTTGTGAGAACATACAGACTTTTGAAGCAGTGTTCTGTGACATATCTAACATTCATACTACAAGTTAAATTGCAAACCCTTGTGGCTTTAAAATGCTTACTGGCAGTTTTAAGTGAGTCGGTTTATAACAAATGTGAGAGTGTAATAACAGTTATTTTCTAGATATATTCTGGGTATATGCAGACTTGAAAAGTATTATTTGCTGTATGTGTAAAGCCTATCTGAAAGTAAAGCACTGTTGTGAATTTTTGTGTGCTGGCATATAAGATTCTTTGTACTCTTGCTTATAACAGTAAGAAATCCCACTAAACTGAATGACATTGTTTTGCAGCCCTAATCTTTCAGAGACTACATTTTGCTGTTTATGGATAGACTTTTAAAGTAACACACTAGTGCATGTGGAGAGTATGGATGTTAGTCAGCTTGGGACTAATGTCAAATTGATATGTGCAGGACAGTTCTGCCTCAGCCAGCACACGAATCTCCAGGTTTTTGAGACCCAGCCTTTGTGCAAACCTGCAGTGCTGTTAAACAATGGTACAGCAGATGCTCAGGGTGTTTGTGAGGGAGGGGGAGGGGAGCACAGCACAGATTGATGGGCCATCTGCAAATATTTTTCCTAAAGAATCTATAAGGCTATAGTGTCTTAACTGAAAATAGATGTCATTAGAGAGATCCCAGCCTTTCTGTGTCCCTGCTCCTGTCTGTATGGAGCAGAAATAGCCATGTACATAGCCTGTACAAGTGTTCCTGCTGACCTTTTCTATTGTGTTGTACAGTAAAAGTTGGGATGGTACAGGGAGAAAGAGACTATGATGCTCTTACTTTCCCTCAGAAAAACAGATTTCTAAGGTCTCGGTTACAAAGCAAGAGGTAGCAATTGTCTGAGTTCTTAAAACATTTGTACTATGCCCTGGGAGCCTCTGGTACCATAGCATAGTGGTCCCATGGAATAGCAGTATTCCCACCTTAAACTGCTAGACTTTTAAAGGTGAGGTTGAACTCTTGCGTTGGCTTTAGCACTCAGCAGCAGCCTGGAGGTGAGTGGTTTTTGCTGCCAAGTGCATACAATTCAGCTGCAACTTAATTATTCATGTCATTCCTTTTGCCAGGCCAATGAGTAGTGTGAATCATCAAGCATCATCAGAAATACTAGAAAAAAACATTATTGGTTTACTAGCTGGTTTATGGCAGTAAATTTGGGTGTTTATTCAATTTGAACTGAAGTTTAATTTTGGGGAAGGGCTAATTGTTTCTGCAAATATTGGGATATAAGCAGTAACAGTTTTTGGACATAATATCAGTGGAACCTTATCATCCAGGTCGTTTACCATCTTCAATTGAGTTTTTTAACCTTATTTGGAGAAAAAAAATGATGAACTGAATATGTCAAAATGGGGGCATAAGCTTGTCATTAAAACTATACAGTATCTTCAGTACAGTAAATCTTTTTTCATCTTTAATTCTTATCTTTCCTTTCTTCCTCTCTCATTCCTCCATTGCTTGAATCCAAGAATAGTGATGATGGGTATTAGTCCTCTTTATATTATAAGGAAAGATCAAAGTACTTGGATCAAAGGCACCTTAAAATCTTCACCAAAAAGTTAAAAATCGGGATTTTGTTGCAAAATGTTGTTGTCTTGTCCCTAGAGCGTTGTCGTTAACATTCTTTGGGTTGCTCTGTTTTGTTGTTGAAATTTCATTTAAGTTCTAGGAAATATTTGCAATTCCAAATGGGCAGTTGTTCTTATTGCTCAGTACAGAGTTGCTTGTCAGTGGCAACCTTCAAAGATGTACAGAGGCAGCTTTGCTATGGGGATCAGTTTACTGCCAGGTTACCTCTGTGTGAGGTTTGCACTGGAGCATGAGGAGACCATAAATGATTGTGTTGTTTAGCTAGCATTCTTCAAGGGAGTTTTTTCCCTTCCCAAATTTAGTCAAAGAGAAGAAGAAAAGGCTCTTTCTGAAAAAGTGGGACATAAGTCGTTTCAGCACTTCAGGACAGCACTCTGGATCCTCTAACTCTCAATATTTTTGTGTGCAATTTTTCTACCTCTGTTAATGCAGTAAGATATAGGTAGCTGTGGCAAGACTCAGAGCAGATGGTGTAGATAAGTGTCCTGGAAATCGCCATCCCTGGAAGTGTTCAGAAGTGCTGTGTGGGTGGGGCGCTTGAAAATGTGGTTTAGTGATGAACAGGGTGGTGCCAGGTCAGTAGTTGGACTCAATCCTAGAGGCCTTTTCTGACCTTACATTCTGTGGTTCTAAGGTCTCAGAAGTTGCTTGGTACTGCTCCCTTAGTACTATGCTGTCAGGATATAGCACAGCAGTAGAGTAGGAAGAAACTTGTTCAGGTCATGTGGTCACCATGCCAAAGTGGAGGCTTGATGAGATTATTACCTGTCAGTGGTTCAGTATAACCTATTAAAAATGCAGGATTCTGACACAAGTACTAGCCACGTTCACTTGAGTGCAGTAGAAACTAGTGTAACATGGGTGAGTCAGCTGTGGTTTTTACCTACTAAATTACAAACTACTCTGTATTTGGTTGTGTGTCAGAGCTGTGCTGTGAAGATTTTTTTGTAAGGGCTCTCTGCTGTGAAATGGGTCTAACCCTTTCTAACTCCAATGTGTTTCATATAATGCTTTACAAAATAAAATATAACCAAAAATAGTAATATTCTTATGCCAAAGTGGCTAGATAGTCTATATAATTTTTGAAGCTTCTGTGTGTATCGAAGGACCTTTTTCTTCCTCTTCTGAAGTAAGCAAAATTTTTAGTATAAATTTGGAAGAGCGTATCAGGAATATATTTACTTCTTGGGATAGTAAGTGCAAATTCAGAAACTAAGCGGAAAAAATGTATTGTGTTTTGAAATTATGTTTGGACTATTATATATGATCCACTGAAGGTGAGAAAAATTTACTCTAAGATTAACGGTAGAGTTGAAAATTTGATTGTTCTTTGGGCTTTGAATTTGACCGCAGACAGTATTGAAGTTTAGAATCTATTCAAAATGTGTAAACAAGCTGATATACTTTTGGTTTAATATTGGTACTCTGATGCCTTTTATTTTGTGTCTGAACATCATCTGTTTGGGTCATTCTTCAGCTTATTAGACTAAAGGACTGGCAATGCAATGGTCTGTGATGAGGTGCAAGTTTGTCTTTAATACTATGCAGAAATTCCTAGGGACCGTCTTCATTACTGAAGCTTTCAAGCTTAAGTCTTGAGGCTGAAGATGGTCTTGGAGGACCAAGTCACAGTATGACCAGAATATGTAGGCTCTTTTAGCAAACTTATGTAGAGATGTTAAAAACTTGCCAGTGGTTATACTAGTTTACAGTTGATCTGTGTTTTGCTGATATGAATAGCTGGGTGGACTTCTTTCTGTTACATTTCTTAAATTCTGTTTGGTTCAAGTGACTCAACTTGAGACTTCAACTGTGATATGGATGCACTGTCATGTAAGACAGTGCATGTGTATCACAGCACTTATCTGTAGGTCTAGTAGATGTGTTGCTCTTTCCAAGTCTGTCTTCTTCTTTTTTTTTTTTTGTCAGTCCATTTATTAAATTACCATGCTGGTAATTTAATAATTATATACTATTTTCCTTGAGAAATTTGCAAATTCTTCTCATCTGAAATGACACTAATGGTGAATATCATTTTCATTTCGTTAGTATTAATGAATGGGTTTAGTAGACATTGGAATGTTAACACTTCTTGTATTTCTCTTTCATAGAGTTAGTGGGGAAAACCAAGAATTTTAGCAAATATTTTCAGCAGCCTTGCAAAGTACAGTTCTCAGCATCTTGAGCATGTTTTTCACAAGGCTAAAGAATAGCAAGTGATGTACTGGTTTATTTTGTCACAAACTCCACCTAAAAGCATTTTGTAAATGCTGGAAGGGCTGACAGTGATGAAATACATAGTTTTAAATCTCCTAGTTCATCCACTCAGCTACTTTACTTACTGATAAAATAAGGTGATGACTGAATTCTTCCTGATAAAGCAGCACAACTCATGATCACAAACTGTCACCTCAGGAGAAAGTTCTGTTGTTTAATGGCAAAATGCAACATTATTTAAATAAAGTCTTACTAGTTTAGCTGTGTTCATGAGGTCTGTCCATAAAAACACTGCTCTTTTAAAAGTGTGTTGTCTGTGGCAAAACTCCTCCCTTGTAAAGGAGTGAATTTTGGTAGCACACTAGACCTGGGTGTTAGTCACCTAGGAGGAGGTGTAACAAAACAGTTAATGCTATGTTAAAACTGAAGAAATGTTGTCCATGAGGAGGGAAAAAATGAGTTCTCTGTAGCAATACTGGTAAAAGGGAAGTGCACTTGGCTAATAAAGCATGTAACCTTTGAAGTGGAGATATGTTGCCTTATGATTTCTGTTACTTTCTGTTATTTTATGGTGTTGGTAAAGTGTTTGGTTTGGGTTTTTTTTGCAATTGGTAGATCAAGGGCTAGTATTTGTGTTCATTTGATTTATTTGTCTTTTGGACTCCTTCCTCATCATCTTTTTCTCATTTTTTCTGTCCTCCTGTTGCCATCATGAGTTCTGAAAGTACTAAGGAGACAATTTTCTGAAGTGTAGGGATGTTACTTGTCTCTCTCTCTTGATCCTTCCTTCCCTTCTTATCTCCCATTTCCTTGCTAAGAAAACATGTCTCATTGTTCTTCCTGTTCCTTGCAGGAACTGGTTTTGATGCAGATTTAAATATAATAGCAAAAAAGTTGGCACAAGTTAATAGGCCCTCTTTGGTACTGGTGGAAGTTACAAGCTGGGTATTTTCAAGAGGTCCATTGCATAGGCATATAAATATATTAAATGTCTACAATATGAGGCTGATGATGTGTGAATGTAAACTTTTATTTTTTAAATTTTTTTTTCCTAGGGAGAAGAAAGCCATAATTGATCCTTCTTTATTCAAATACAAAGTTCAACCTATTAAAAAACACCTATATGAACCTGTTATTGTTAAAGCATCTCAACTAAGGTAAAAATTAGTATGTAGAAGTTAAAATTGTACTTTATAACTGTGAATTGTGTGAGATGTGTTTGATACAAAATGGCATTTTAAAACAATGTTAGAGCTGTTTCTTAAAATCAGTGGAACTAAATAGTGTACTACAGGTCTTCTGTATCAAGGAATCCAAGCTTTGCTAGCATTAACACAGGTACCAACTCCTTGCAAGTCTCTGCTTTCATTGGCACACAGGTGAGACCTGCTGTTGTTGTCTGCAAAAACCCAATCAGTTACCCAGTGTGCAAGCCAATAATTACACACTCGAGAGGGACACTGATTATTTATTTCAGAGATGCACGAGCCTAGGTGATCAGTGGTATTCCGTAAATCAAGCACATTTCAGCCAGCAAAAGAATTAGTGTTCATTGGCTACAATGTTACACAGTTCTCTTACTAATTAGTATTCTATTTTCTATTGGTTAATGATTCCAATTAATTGATTCATTATTGCATCTTATGGTAATTAGTCTGCACACTCAGTCTTTCTCTTTTGAGTCAGTGGGTTTCTTGGGTGGGTGCTCCTGAGTGGGTGGCGACAAATCTCCCTCTGCAGAATTAGCTTTTACCTGGTTGGGGTTGATTCAGCACAGTCAATCAGTTGGGTTTCCTTATCTTGGGAGTTCTGCTAGATGTCTTTGTGACCCCTAAATTCTGCATTCTTTGTGCCTACTGTCAGTGGGCATTCTTCTTCCCAGGCTTTGTTAACCTCCCCCCAGGTCTGAGATGATTGAAGCATGTCTAGCCTTAAACCTTAACAAAGCAATTCTACCAACAAATAATTAAATTTTCTAACACCTGGACATCACTTAAAGTAGTGAACAACCAAGCTCTCTGTTTCACATATTAAATTTGCCTTCTTGTTGATTAGGCTTGAAGGTATACAAAGATCAAACGTCAAGGAACATTCTTTCTTAAGAAAATTTTAATATATTCCACATTTTGCAACACTGTGACTTCTGATACCTTGACTACTGTTGTGATTGATGGAGAAGGTGGAAAAAAGTTTGAAAACTTTAATAATAGTAATGATGAACTATTGGCATTGTGGGCACTCTGATAGCATTGCTGGTTTGAAATGTTGGAGCAGACATGAGCTATCAGATTGATTTAAAATAGAAAGGTCCAGAGGTTTTGCTTCTTAAATAATACATTTGTCTCAAATTTAGCTAAAATATATGTTTAGAGTAGATTGTGCATCAAAACTCTATATAAACTGGATGTTATAAACAAATTCCAGTTTTTGTGATTACAAGTCACTCAGTTCCAGCACAAATACGGATTTGTTTTTTCATTAACTACTCCTGTGCAGTGAAGTTTTTTTGTCCTTCCCACGAAGTAATGCAGGTTCCCTGGAATGCCAGGAGCCAGTGGAATGCACAGTCTCCTGTATAAAGGAGGGGCATAGCTTGACTGAGAAGTGTGTGGATTCACCTTGTCACTTGTTGGTTTGCCTCCCTGCTTGAGAGATGTGAATGCTGCTTTCCTGCTGTCCCTGTTTGCTTGTTTGTCCTCCCTCTCTTCTGAAACAATCAGACTTGAGTTTTACTTAGGAATTTTAAAAAGTACTTAGAGGATCTACCATGGATGAAAAGGCTGTGGAGTTCGTATTGTGTTCATGACGGAGGACGTAACAGAATCTTCAAAATAAAAATTGCAGATGCATAAATGAACTGTTTAAGTACTACTTGAGTTTTGTTTTATTAATGAAGAAAATTTTAATTAAGTTGGGGTTTCAAAGAATGTTTGTTAATTACAATAGTAAGGGTGTTACTTATAATTAGAAAATAAGAAAAAGATCAATCATATGGCCTATCACATGTATTCCTGCACATGCTTTTGGCTGTACTTAATGACTAATTGAAGATGTTAGTTGATAATACTACCTTTCTTTCCTTAAACAGCCGAAGGAAACATCTCTTTTCTCGTGATAGACTCAAACTTTTTCTGAAACAACACTGTGAACCACATGATGGAGTAATTAAAGCTAAGGTAAGCAAGAAGAAATAATTTATGGGCTAGAATATTGACACTATTTAATATTTTTTCTCTACAGCTGCTCAGAGTTCTTTTTTAAAACTACATTGAATTTAGCTTTTTGTAAGTATAATACACTTTTCCAAAACAAAAGGTGAATGGTTCAACTTTTTGCTCAAAACCAGGTTCTTAACTTCTGTTTGTAAACAAGATAGTAATTTTTCAGTACATGAAGCATAATTCTTAATTTCTTCTTTAGCTACTAGTTTTAAAAAGACTCCAAAATAAAAAAGGACAGTTACCTAGAAAAAATTTATTTGTTTAAACATAAGATACTTTTGCTTAGTCTAGCACATGAATTGTTTTCATTCTTCCAAGTATGCCGCTGGTATTTCTAAGTCAAATAAAAATGAACTGTTTCTGTTTTGGTACACTAAGCCAGTATTATTCTGTTCTAATGCTTTTAGCTGGAAAATGCTTTAAGACAGATTGAATTCAGTCTCCAGATCTTCAGTGAGACAAGTACCAGAGTTTAGGTGGCTGGAATGGGTTTTTGATAAGGCCTAGGATGTTGAATATGTATGTTTTTGTAATCTTAGATACTTGGTGATACTTAGTACAACTCAGACTAAAGTTCACATCTTAGTGGTCACCCAGATGACTGAGAATTTGAACAGCTTTTCCCACAAGGCAGCAATTTCCCTTGCCTCCCACAAGGCAGCAATTTCCCTTGCCTTGCTTGCTGTGCCGCAGGAGATCCTGGACTCTCTTTCCCTGTGTGTCTCAGCCTTGCCCCTGAAATCTTTGTTATCTTCTTGTTTTTAGAAGGTAACAGGGGTTTTTATTATGTCTGGTATTTTCTTATACAGCCATGCTCATTCTGCACAGAAGGGCTTGGAGAGATGAGAGTCCGTGAAAGTGTCTGAAAGTTGTGGAAAATAAAGGCAATGAATTTCTAAATAAGTTCATAACTCCAAAGTCTGTCTCTTCTTAAGAAGTGGAAATGGAAGAAAATAAAAACTAAAAGGGGTAAACCACCCTGTTCCTTGGGCTTGGTGGTCATGTCGACCCAGCTTGTACCATATTAAGGACTAGTGATCTAGTGATGCTTTCAGGAACCTCAGGAAAATTGTTATTTTCTGTATATTTCTCATCTTGTTTTTATTTGGGCTTTCTGTGGAGTGTCTCCTTGTCCTTGTGCTGATTGCCTTGCCTTTCAGTGATGTGAACATGTCCTGTTTGGAGTGTCTCCTTTGTATCCTCATCTGTATTGTCCAATAAGGGCAGATTTCCTGAAGTCATCAGGTTGAGAAAGTAGACTTGAAAATAAACTTTGATCATTTGGAACAATCTTCCTCCAGAAATAAGTACCTATGGAATAGAGAATTATGTAATTTTTCAATAAGTTAAATTTCTGCTTTTATCTGTCAAAATTTATTTTTTACACACTTCAGTAACTCGCTAGGAAGACACTGTCCAGCTGTGTTTGCTAAAAGGCATGTAAAGAAATAACATCTTAACAAATGAAGCCAAATTCTAGTTTCAGATGTGTGCTGCATACATTATTATCATTTTCCACTTGGTAGATTAACTCTTCATTTAGCACTGTTTCAGAGCTTTATTTCTTATCCTCAGTTAACCAGTTGTGGATATGGTTACTTTTATTGTCTTCTTTTGTGAATTAATGATTGAGTAATTAGGTTATATTAGATAGAGAGGTAAGAATTTCACAATTAATACCTGTTTTCATTTTTCTTACTAAGGCAACATCAATTGAAAAATATAATCTAGCAGAACAAAACTTCTCCTATTTCTTTCCTGATGAACCACCCACATTTATCTTCAGCCCTGCAAGCAGAAGGCGAGGGCGACCTCCTAAGAGGGCATCTGCAAGTCTTGTAAGTAATAACATTTTTAATCCCAGATGAAGACACATCAGCATAGTCTATTAAGTTCTTCTGTTTGTCTGAATTTTCTGATCATTTGAAATGCAAGGTTAACATTGTGCTTTTTTATTTTGGGGGCAGTTGGGATACATTCCACAATTACTCTTAAAGTAATTGCTTCATGTAGTTAAGCTGGTAAAAGGGATCATACGTGATATGTAATCTTCTTATTTTTATCATTATTTCTGGGATCCCATCAAGAAACTAGTTTTTTAGTATGTTGTGATGACACCCAGAGTACTTGTCCATTCTGGGATGAATCAATAATTCGCTAAAAAGCTTTAATTTGAACTCTTAGATACAATTATGTCACTTGCCCTCAGATTCAGGTATGTCACTTGCCTTTATTTAGACACTGAGAATCTTAGTCACTATACTACTTCACTGTGTTCTAGAGAACAGTTGAAGAATTGGGAATATCTTTTGTTGGTCATTTCACTTTAGTTATTATGGTTTTTTGTTTCCTCTCCACCTCCAAATTCTCCATCAGGAGGACAACATTACAGCTAAAAACACCCCAGGAAGCAAAAGCAAAGTATCAAGGGAAAGGGCAAGGTTCCAGAAGCAAAAAGATGATGTGCAGGCCATAGGTAAGTCGAAGTTTTAGTCATATGACCAGTAGAACCAGTTTTTGCAGGTTTGAGAACAGGCCATAATTAGAATATTTTTGGTGTTGCACCTTTCAAAGGGAAAATGTAATAGGAATATACTGCCCTACCACTGTGGCCAAGTGCTCCTTTCTGTGGTTAGAATGGTTGTTTCCTGATTTTTAGTTGACTTAACTGGGGAAATGGTAGGAAGCTTGTGGTCCAACTGTGTTGATTTCTGTCTCACATAAATAAAGAGCTAAATAATTTTTGTAGAAGCTTGGATGGTGAAGTCATGCGTAAATTTTACAAGCTGAAAGTATATCAATGCTTGAATGTGTAGCACGAATCAGTTAGTTTTTCCATTTATGCATTTTCCTCATACAACGATCTCAAAATTTAAAAGAACTGAAATACATTCTGAATTTTTCTGATGTGAAAGAGCACAAATCACTTCAGAGATTTTTAGTTTGGACTGATTGAATTATTTTGGCTTAGTTTTGACCTGTTCCTGATCAATTTAAATTTGATTTCAAATGAAGAAAAGGCACCTATATGCCTTTTGTTTAACTAGATAAACTGGTTTGCCTTCTTGAGGAGACAAAGCTCAGACAAGGAGTTATTCTTCTGGATTGTCAGCACTCATGTCCTTCCTAAGGAAAGGCTTTCATCTATGGAAGTTTTTAGTGAACTTCTGGTTCCAACCTCTCATTTATTTGAAAATTGAATCTTTTAAGATGGCAAGGACATTTAGAAATTACCTAGTTCAACATCTGCTTAAATAACTGCAAAGTTGACTGATGCTGCTTTAGGTCTTTCCTTTATAGGAGACGGGCACACAAGAATTTAATGTTTTCCCTTAAATTTGAGTGTCCACATTTTTGCACAGCAAGCATTGTTCATGTGCTGGGTAGAGACATTGCTGGTGTGTGCAATAGCTATCTGTAGAAGGAACCTAACCTGTTTTCAGAATGCTGTAGGAAAATACTATTAAAATCATTCTTTTTAGTACTATCCACTTGGTAAGAGTAAGGATCTTTTTTCATTTCATTCACTTATGAGTCTAGCTTTCCTGTTTATTCAATTAAAACAGTAAGAGATCCCCTTTTATTTATTAGCCTGTGTGTGGGTTGACAGGCACTGTCTGTCCACAAAAAGTGGAAATTGGTATCCTGTTGTTCTTCTACAGATGTCTGCAAAGAAATCTGCATCTCTTCAGGCAGTAGCATTTATTATCATTTAAAGTTCAGCTTAAACTATATTACTGAAGTAAAATGTGAACAAAATGTAGAAATACTATATAGGTTTCAAATGTATTGACTGCAGTAATTCAGTAATAATTAAATATTTAAAGTTCACTTATTTAAAGGTTTTTACTGTCACAGATATTTCACGGTTGTGTGCCACACCTGGCTGTGACATGCTCTTATTAACCAATCATTACTAAATATGTTGCCATAATTATATGTTGGAATTAGTTCTCATCTTTATACGTCCATTGATAGAAACCAGTAAACAAGTAATAACCTTCTGTATACTTACAAAACCAGATCTATTTTACTTTATTACCATGTGGACAACCTTGTAAAACATGTCTAATTCTTAGGCTGGAAACTGATTCTGTAAAGAACTTTCAAGTGTTTGAATTTCTGGTTGGTGTGGCAATAATTCCGTCTTCATAACAATATATTTTTCATATGGTAATTATAAAAAGTTCAGTCTATAAGTTAAAACTAATATTTTACAGAAGAAAAAATAACATAGCTTTGTTTTTTTTCCTTTACAGCTTTTGAAAAAGCTAAATTAAAACAGGAGAAGGCAAATGCTATAGAAGCTAGGAAAAAGGAGAAAGAAGATAAGGAAAAGAAGAGAGAAGAATTAAAGAAAATTGTGGAAGAAGAAAGGATGAAAAAGAAAGAAGAGAAAGAGAGACTCAAAATAGAAAAGGAGAAAGTAATGCATTTGAAATATATGTGTTTCATATAGGAACAGTATAATGGCTTTCTAATTTCCTTGTTCCTCAGTCACAGTTTCAAATTATTTTCCATTAATCATTTTCAGTTCCTAGAAGTGCACTTCAAAAGAATAAGCAGTTACAAGATTTGATTATGGGTTCATATTTCTGGATAAAATTCTCTATAATTTTAGTTTACCAGAAGTTCATTTTGAATTTGAATTTACTTCTGAAGTAATACGGTGGGTTTGGGGTTTTTTTGCTAATAATGCATAAAACTATTTGATTTGATGGTTGTCTTCTTCTTGAGGAATTTCTACTGCATCAAACTGACAGTGTGTCTAATGGTTATGAGTTTCTGTGTGGATTCTCTTTGGATGTAAATTGCTAAATAACTTCTTGTCAATTGAATATAAAGAAATTACATATTCTACTATATTTTACTACAGCCTCATTCACGATCATATTTTGATGGTCTTTTTTGAGGCAACTTTGATAAATGCTACCTAATTTTCGATATTTCTTCTTCAGCCACTTCCATTAAAAAGAAAAGAAAATCCAAAACACCCCCCAACAAAAGCAATAAATCATCCAACAAAGTATCACCACATTTAAATACTTTTGCCAGTATCATTTTGTACAAAATAAAAATTAATGGATTACTCCATTCTAATAAAATGTAATGTTCTACTTTTCAGTGAGATTGAATAGTAAGTGGTGCAGTTTTAGAAATTGCTATGGGGCCGTGTAATGATATTTTATAAATAATTGTGGCATCTTTTTTCAGGAAAGAGAGAAGCTGCGTGAGGAAAAAAGAAAATATGTGGAATACCTGAAACAGTGGAGTAAGCCTAGAGAAGATATGGAGTGTGATGACCTTAAGGTATGATTGAATTTGAAATAGCTGAAGATGGTAGTTGGCAGGGTCTCCAGATGGATTAGATTCCCTAATGCAGAGGCAAATCTAGATCTGATTGGAATGCTAGAGGCTGTGAGTCACCTGCAGTGTGTAATACATATTTCCCAGTGGCAATGTTAATAGGATCATCTGCATTTTCAACCTCCAGAAAAGCTTTAGAGGCTGTGCTCAGTCTACAGTGGAGTATTTCAAAGTGCTGGCATTGCTGAGTGGAGGGTATTGAGTATACCTGATTTTTCTGTTAAATATACAAGATGAGCTCACTTAGAACAAACGTGAGTTACTGAAAAGATTTGAGTAGTGAAAAAACTAAATTTTTGGGTGCAAAAGGTATAAAAGACATTGCCTTGTTACTTCCTGGGGCATTCTTTTGATTTAAACTATAGCATTATGCTACATATGCTATAATATGCTATATATATATATATATCTGTCATGTTTAATGAGCATCTTACATGATGATACTGGAAACCTGTAGAAAGTAACAAGAATTTGCTTTTCAAATACCTTAGGTTTCACACAAGAATGTAGTGTGGCTGTACATAACAGATTTTCTAGTGTTACACATTTATGTACACTTTCTTTGGATTAATTTTGTCAGGGGATAGCAAAAGAAGGCCAATTGTCAGAAACACAAGGGTGAGAGTTCGAGATGCACTTCTGTCACATTTCCTTGTGTAAGGAGGGCAAGTGGAAATAAAGGAGAGTGTTAAATAAATTCAGGTGAAAGCACTGATGGGGAGGAATATGAGGGCTGAATATATTTGCAAGGAAAGCTGTATGGCTATTGAAGATGGGAGTGAAAACTCTTAGCTATGTAGAAAGGGAAAGGAAGCTGAAGAAAGGGGAAAAGACCATTGCTGAAAGGAGTAGCAAGCTGTGAAAACAGTGCTGCTGTGTTTCTACTGGAAAGAAAAAAGAAGGGGTGGAAAAGCAGTGTCATCATTACAGTGAGACTCTGCCGCTCTACTCTGCCAGTGCAGCCTCATCTTGAGTACTGTGTGAGTTTTTGGGCACTGCAATATAAGAAAGACATTAAGCTATGAGAGAGTGTCCAAAGGAGGGAAAAAAGGATGGCAAAGGGTCTGAAGGGGAAGCTGTATAAGGAGTGGCTGAGGTCACTTGGTCTGTTCAGCCTGGAGAAGACTGAGGGGAGACCTCACTGCAGTTACAACTTGCTTGTGAGGGGCAGAGGAGGGGCAGGCACTGATCTCTGCTCTGTGGTGCCCAGTGACAGGACCCGAGGCAATGACCTGAAGCTGTGTCAGGGGAGGTTTGGGTTGGATGTTGGGAAAAAGGTTCCTTACCCAGAGGGTGGTTAAGCACTGGAACAGGCTCCCAAGGGGAGTGGTCACAGCACCAAGCCTGACAGAGTTCAAGAAGCATTCGAACGATGCTCTCAGGCACAGGGTATGATTCTTTACATGGATGGTGCAGTGCCAGGAGTTGGACTCGATGATCCTTGTGGTTCCCTTCCAACTCAAAATAACCTGTGATTTTGTGATTCTGTGAATTGGCAAGAATATAAATAAAGATGAGCTTAGGTGGGGACTGCTTTTGAAAAGATTCGCTTCTCTGGAAATTCGTGAAATATGTTACTGTGTTCTTCTGAAGCATAGTATTCTGCTTTCTTCTTTTTAATATTTGTGAACTGCCATGGTTGTGAAAAGGAGACACCATTCTGAAACTTCTTCAACTATGTCTGCTAAGAAACAGTAAATGAAGACAAATCTTGAAGAGTTACATGAAGATAGTAATTTCAGAATCAAACTTGATGTTAGGCACTGTCATCTGTGCTTTGGAGGTGGTGTCTCTGTTAAGTGGTCTAGTTACATGGTTAGATGAGCTCCCTTTAATATGTGTTCAGCTACCATAAGTGCCTTACAAATGCAATAAACCCCAGTACCAGAACACACAGTTGTTAGACATGATCTTGCATATCCTAGTATTAGAAGGGCGGGTTTTATGTGAACGTATTGGTTTTTGTTTGCTTGTCTTTGCGAGCAATCATAAGTAACTTTTAAGAGTATGTTTATTTTTGCTTGTCTGGACAGTTCAGGAAACTGAAATTAAAAACTCTTGTGAAATAATACCAGTATAAAGAAAAATCTTGACAGCCGATGTTCTTATTTGTGGCAGGATTAACTTCATTTTATAAAGATAAAAACCTCATGGACACGAATAAACTTCTTTTTGAAAATTTTACGTTCAAGTGGCATGCTCTTTGGTTTCCAAAGTTAGTACTATCACCAGTGTTACCATGATAACTGATTATGTGTCCTGTGGGGCTCTTTTTAGTATAATATAAAGAAACTTAACAAATACTTTCCTTAGAATAATAGACTCTTCGGTTTTAATCATTTGGGTACTCTGCAGAAGCCAAATAGAATATTAAGTGGTCCCATTTGGTTTGCAGGAACTTCCCATTCCAATGCCAGTGAAGACAAGACTTCCTCCTGAGATCTTCGGTGATGCTCTGATGGTTTTGGAGTTTTTACATGCTTTTGGGGAGCTTTTTGATCTTCAAGATGAATTTCCTGAAGGAGTGACTTTAGGCAAGTTGTCATTTATGTGACGAGGTGTCCCACTTCAGTGGTTTCCCTTCTCGCAACCAACAAAACATCTTAAGTGCACACAAGTACCACTGCCAGAGAATTTTCTGTGTGGCTTTAATCTGTCAGCACTAACACATGCATATCAATCCAGTTTTCAGATCACGGTCAACTCCACGGGGTTTGTAAAATCAAAATTAATTTTGGTGTACAAGTTGTTATTCTACTTATCAAAATATCTACTTGTACTTTTTTTTCTTGCAGTTATATATTAAGAAAAACAATGTTTTGTCAGCACTCTGACACCATCACCTTAGGAATATATGCAGTAAATTATGGAAAAGTAACTTAATTATCATACGTGAAGGGAAAGAAATGTTTTCATTCTTCAGTACATAATTTTTTTTCCAACTTTGCGGCAAAAGTGACGCTTCTTAAACTTTATTCACAGAGGTTTTAGAGGAAGCTCTTGTAGGAAATGACACTGAAGGCCCACTGTGTGAATTGCTGTTTTTCTTCCTGACTGCCATCTTTCAGGCAATGGCCGAAGAGGAAGAGGAAGTGGCCAAAGAGCAAATAGCTGATGCTGAGACCAAAGGTCAGATCCTTAATTTTAATTTTACTGCTGAAAAGCTGAACTTGCACTGGAATTAATTTTAAGCTGCATGATTTATGGCATTCCTTTGTTTAACCTTTTCTTATTATGCATGGATATTGTATGTAAATGGGCTTGTTTTTTCTTTTATCTGAAATTAAAGCCTTAAACTGGGCATGGACTGCAGGGTCTGCAGGGAATAGAGAAAAAGGAAGCTCATTGTTACTATGATTGTATCCAGCAAAGCATAATAAGCTTTTAACAGCATTGCTTGTGTTTCAGAGCTGCAGGAAGCATCTTTACCTTCCTCCTCTTCCTCCAGCACTGTTACATGTTTCTCCTGAGGGTCAGGAAACAAGTCATTTTCCTAAGTCTGCTCAAAGATATCTGTATCTATAAAAAAATTTGTACCTAACTAGATTCAAAAATAAAACTTCCAAGCATAACTATAATGGAGAATTGAATATTCATTGTTCTTGAAGACTTGAAGGTATGCATCCACAGCTCCTGGATACTACCATGTGTGTTGTTTCAGTAAAGAGTCTCACAGTCACTCTGACTTCGGTCTTTGCTCTAAGGCTAGTGTTAACTCCATTTTCAGAGGCATTTGGTGTATACTAACCACTGATCAGAAGGAAGTGCAGGCTTTGTTACAAATTTGTGGTCCTGTGTTTATGGACTGCCAAATTTGGTGACTAAAGGAGAAGCTTTGACCCATTCTACTAGCCTTTATTTCATTAGAGGTAGGTAGGTACCTAAGAGCACTCCCTGTTTGAGGTCAAGTGAATTCTGTGGTGCCCCTGCAAGCCAGTTGTGTGAGTTACACAAAGGTTCTTTTAATTCCTCCCTTGAAGATTGTTTATATTGATGCTTAAGATTTTTGTCCAGTCTATAAATTATATAAAGTGTGGGCTGTATCTTCAATAATAGAGGCTGCTCTTGTTAATTTAATAAAGTTACAAATTTGATATGGTGTTAACAAATTTAGACTGTATTTTAATTACTGTTGAACTTAGCAATTAAACTATATTTGTTAACTGCTGAGAGTATTGCCTTGGCAATACAAGCAAGAATTCCATTATTGGGTAGTCATAGAATAGTTGATTAGATTCTATATTATTCTTATGGCTGATCAGAAAAAACATAATATAACTTCCATATTTTAATTTGACATCATGGGGCTGCCAATTGCAAAGGTCTGCCATTTTCTTTCTCATTTAGCAGAGTTGTGGGTAAAGCACTTCATTTATTGTGTTTTACTTGCCTCAGAACTTTAATTTCTTGTCACTCTTGTTTAGACATCTTCCTTCCTGTAAAAGAATTACACAGTCTTGGCTTTGTAATTCTGGCTAACCAAACTAGCAGTAGTCAGCAGGTTTGCTCAGTTAAATTCTGTACAGGCAGCATTTCTGCAACAGAGAACACCATGGATGTGTGGTTTTGGGGTGTACAGTACTTTCTCAAACTGTGTTATATAGTTAGAGTGAGAGGGGAGGTGCAGTTATTAGTTTTGCAGTGTCTGGGTGACAGTTTTCAAACAACATTAATCATCATAGAGGACTGTTGTGGATTTGCATTTTATGCGATCTTTGTGGTTTTATTTTGACTTGGTGACTTTAAGTGCTTAATAATTTGGATTTGAATAAAGTGAAATTGTTGAAACAGCATACATTGCTGAAAATACTCTGCCAACCCTCTGGAGAAATATCTGTAAGTGCTGAGGAAACCTTTATTTAAAAAACAGGAATTTGCTGTTTCTCCCTTTCACTTTCCTGCTTTCCTGGTCAGTTTGCTTATGTATGATGATCATTAAGTCCAGGTGCTTGGTTTGGTGAAATATGATTTACTTGTAATGTCTTAGTAATTGCGTTTGTGCAGAACAGGCTGTATCAAAGTTACAGAGAGAAAGCATAAAGTGAATGGTGATAGCCAGTATCAAAATACATGATTGGTTTGAGTTACGCTTCCTAAAAACAAAATTATGATAAGAAAAGCAATTCACTTGTGGAAAGGAAATAGAGGTGTTCTTGCATTGCTACTTGTCTGCGCTTTCAAGCGTGTTCTAGATTTGTTTTTGCTGCCTTTCATGTTGCCATTGTGCATGTTTTGTGTGTTGTGGTTGCTTTAACAGCTTATATGGTGTTCTCATTATGTGCAGCATGTGGTGCATGTCCTTAGCTTTTAGTTGGATTTTTTTTAGTTGCATTTAAAGATCTGCAAATTTTCGTTTGGATGTTGAATTGAGTTTTGAATACATTGATGCATCTGTAAATATCATCCCTCTTTTCGCTTTGTCTGCAACTCTTAAAACACAGCTTCCTTTCCTCCCCTGCACCGTACACGTTTTAATTTTCACTAGAATAAAGTGTTTATTTCCTTAAAGATTTAACAGAGGCTTTGGATGAAGATGCAGACCCCACAAAATCTGCACTGTCTGCAGTTGCAACTTTGGCAGCTGCATGGCCCCAGTTACATCAGGGTATGTGTGGGTTTCACTTCTTGTTTTGTTACTGTTACTATTTTCCTGTGTATTTTAAAGCACTATTTTTATATCTGTGTACATTTAAATGTCTATGTAAAATGACTGTTCATTCTTCTCAACTGTAGGCTGCAATTTGAAAAACTTGGATCTTGATAGCTGCACTCTTTCTGAGATTCTCAGACTTCACATTCTAGCATCAGGTGCTGATATAACATCAGCCAATGCAAAATACCGTTACCAGAAACGAGGAGGGTTTGATACTACTGATGATGCTTGCATGGAGCTGAGATTAAGTAATCCTGGTCTCTTGAAGAAACTTTCAAGTACCTCAGTATATGATTTGTTGCCAGGTAATAAAAGACAATACATGTTAGAGATTATTAGATTGCTCATTAAGTGATCAAGTTTGCAATTGCTTCAGGCCAGTCATGGTCAAAATTTACTGTATCATAGAATAATTGAGTTTGGAAAGGATCTCTGGGGATCATATGTAAACCAATACTCATCCCCTATGCTTCAGTCCCCACAAGCACATCCCACCACCTCAGAGATTGCAGAGATAGGCAGTCTCATTACTTCTGAGTAGCTTTTTTTTCATCCCATTTTAAAAATCTTAGTGTTACTTGCAGAAGGGGATCTCTCTGGAAGAAGCACTGAAGTGTTTGATTCAGCCCCTGCTTTTTTTCCCCTGTTCTTATTCGGGTCTTTTGTTCACTATTTGGAAATGGGCAAAATTTTCTATCTACTGTTCCTTTATCTCTATTTTGAAGGTAATGCTGCATTTTACTACTTCTTTTGGTGGCAAAAGTTAATAAAGTAAAAATAAAGGCTTGTGTCTCTGAGCAAAGCAAACATGCTCTCAGGAAATGTCTCTGCAAGTGTAGCTGGTGCACTACAAATGTTTGTTCACTTGTTCTTGAGTGAGAACAAATCCCAGTCTGGAGCCTGTAAGAGTTAGGCTTACTATCAGCTGTTATCAATAGTGAAATGTAAACATTGGTCCAAATTTTATTAGGAGAAAAGATGAAGATCCTTCATGCTCTCTGTGGGAAACTTCTGACTCTGGTCTCCACTCGAGATTTCATTGAGGACTCTGTTGATGTGCTACGACAAGCAAAACAGGAGTTCCGGGAATTAAAGGCAGAACAGCATCGCAAAGAACGAGAGGCAGCAGCAGCACGGTAGGACTGGGATATGGAAAACTAAATTCTGGTGCTGCAAATGAGATTAATTCCTCAGTTGCAGAAGGCATATGAGAAACAATAGTAATGTTTCTGTTCTGTTCTCGTTTCCTGGGACAGTAGACAGGAGCAAAACTTAGTTGTGCTAAATGTTGTGTTTTCCCATGTTGCTGCTATTTTTGGATGATGTTTTAATATAAAAGAAAAAAAGATGTGGATGGACTGGATAGCAGATTAATTGCAACTGGTTTTCTATATCCTTCTTACTATTAGGATACGTAAGAGAAGAGAAGAAAGGTTGAAAGAGCAAGAGTTAAAAATGAAAGAGAAACAAGAAAAGCTGAAGGAAGAGGAGCAAAGAATTCCTGCTGTAGAAATATCTGTTGGGTATGATACATAGTATTACTGTGATGTATATCATATAGCACTTTTCAGCTTCATGGCCAGACGCCACATGTGTAGTTTCACTGAGTTGATCATATACAAAGGTATATTTTAAGTACATAGTCCTTAATGTTGATTTTCTTCGTAGTGCTGTAGAATTGGTTTATGAAAGTGATTTATTTTTAAAATCAACTTGTGTAAGACTCGTAATTCTTTTGAAAGGTTGACAAGAGAAACTTGCAGTATCTAGTTCTTTTGCATTATTCTGTCTTGCATTGATTTCACTTCTCTGACTATCTTCATACAGACCATTATAGTTCATTTTTAATTTGAGGAATTGATCTGATCTGAGCTAGATAGTACTGACCTCATGTAACAATTTATTAATCAAATTTAATAATTTTTTTTAATGCTGTGTTATACCAGGTGATCTCCAAACAACCAGAGGGTTTTTGTTATGTTAATAGAACTATATGGGCTTAGGTGGTAAGAGTCGGGCATTTGCAGCTGTATATGGTTCCAGGAAAAAAATCAAATACTAAATCTTTGTCTGCTTGACAAAGATAGTTAGTTAAATAAATCTGCTCGTAAAAGGTGAGCATGAGCCAAAGATGGATTTGTGCTATGCTTTGGAAGTTATAGTAAAGAAAAAAAATGTTACCCTGTAAAATCTGCCTTGTTTTTGGAAGGTTTTTAATTACATTTGCTAGATGAGGTAAAAATGTGTAACAAGCATTTTACAGAATGGTAGACATTCTGGGGAGGAAACTTTTCTTAGACATGAAAAAAAAATATTATCAATAGAACTACACTAAGATGTCTCCAAAAATGATCTGGTTATAATAATACTCTTCATGTGAAAGTGTGGGTACCAAAGAGCATGTTTTAGTCTTTAATATAGAACTTCACATTTACAGTTCAGTGGGTTTTTTTTGGGCTCTAATATAGCCTGTGACTTAGAGTTTTTTAAAAGCATTATAGGTATTTTACTAGCTTAAGTGCTTGGGAGAGAAAAGTACTCTTTGTGTCAATGATGCTGTATTTTGTTGTGTATTTTTTTATCATTCAACTTCCATTGCATGGTTGGTTAGTTAGTCACCTTTTGTTTATTTTGTTGTGTCAGGGAGGAGGAACGGGAAGACCTTGACACCAGTACAGAGAGCAAAGAGATGGAACGTAAAGAGCAAGACATGGACACAGTCACAGAGGATGAAGAAGAGCTGGGACCAAACAAAAAGCGACGAAGAGGTAATGCTATAATGAATTTGTTTGTGTACCCCTATACCTGCATGCATGCACCTGGCAAGCTCTTGTGCTTTATAGTGAAAGTATGAATCTTTTCTGTAATTTTTTTTTTTTTTAAAGAAAAAAAGCCCCACACTCGAACATGATCATAATGGGCTATTAAGTACATTGAGCCAGCCTGGTGTAGTTCTTATGGTCAGTTCTATGTTCTTTCACACTTCTGTTTCTTCTTGTATTCCATATTTGCTGTGTGGATTCTTGTAAAAAATGTCAGGCTGTTGCCTAACAAGCCATTATACTTGCCCTCATAGAGACTGTTGTAGGAGTTTCATCAAATAGGAGATGGTGTGGGTTTGATATAATATTTTTTTTAATTTTTTTTTTTAATAAACTGCAAAGCCAACTGGTATTTCAAAAGAACATGTTAGATCAGACATTTGGGTGTAGTTTGCCTTTGTTAATGAAGCAGCATGCTTCCTGTACAAGAATAAAATCAGATTTATGCCTAGATTTAATTTCTTCAGCAGTGTGCTAGTAGGAGCTGCAGTGCAGTAAATGGTGCAGCCTGCTGTTCCTAACTAAACATAGATGTCACCACAGGAGGATGAATTGTTGATGGCTTTGGGCTGCTAGTTCATCCATGTCTTTCTGCTGGGAAGGCTTTGTTCTGGTGTCTGTGCCAGTGAAAGTCCTGGGTGATTGTGGACTTCAGTTGCGAACTTACACAGTTCCTAAGAGCACCTGGGATGGAAATTCTAAGTCATCCAGTAACACAGATTTACATGTTTGTTACAGCTTTGTCATGGCAAAGCAATGAGATCCTGAACAGAATTTCAGGTTTCTCAAATACCCATGTTTGAGACATTGTGACTGGATGACAAACAAGTGTTTTTATTTCATTCCTACAACTAGGGAATTGAAGGTCACACTGGAAACATGTAGAACTTGAGTGTTGACAGCACCTCTCAGGTTGCATGTATCAATTATGAGACATATTATTGTAGATGACTACCAGGACTTAATACTTGGTTAAACTAAAGATGAGAGCTGGTACAAATTGAAGGGGGGAAATAATAATAAATACATTTAAAAATCAAAATGATCAAGTAAGATACTGGAGTTTGCCATAAAAGCTGTTATGTAGGGATTCTGGTCTTTCTGAGACCTTTGGAGTTTTAAGATCATCATTTTGAGTATGATAAATTAAGTCTAACTCATAGTTTGTATTCAATAGTGAAATTGCTAAAATTTTACTTTATCATTATGTTTCTATAATTTTTTTTTGTATTCTTAAAATTTTGGTTCTTTTTGTATTATATTAAAAATGACAGTGTCAGTAAATGAGACTTAGTCTAGTTTATGCAAAGTGAAGGTGTATTTAAAGTGGCTACCCATTCAATGAAGGGAATGGGAGTTAATCATTTAAGTTTTTCTTTAACAAAACCAGTATTGTCTCTTGACTGAGCTGATGGTCTTTGACAATGTAAATTTAGATAACCAGAAAGGGACTGAATTAAAACTTGCTCTTTACTTGAGTTTTTGGTTTAAAAAAAAAGTTTTAACTTCTTCTTTTAACTTTAGGAAGGAGAGGGCAAAATGGATATAAAGAATTTACAAGACAAGAAGAGACCACTTGTGAAAAGAGCGAACCTCTTACTGCTGAAGATGAAGAAGCTTTAAAACAGGAACAACAAAAGAAAGAGAAGGAACTGTTAGAAAAGATTCAGAATGCAACAGCCTGCACAAATATCACCCCGTTAGGTCGTGACCGTCTGTACCGACGCTACTGGATTTTCCCTTCTGTTCCTGGATTGTTTGTAGAGGAGGACTATTCTGGTCTCACAGAAGACATGTTGTTGCCTCGAACCACTTCCTTTCAGAATAGTGGACAGTCTTGCACAAATGAACCTCAGGTATTCAGTAAAACTGGAGAGTCTTTGAAATCCTCTGAATCTACCTCCAATATTGACCAAGATTCACACACCAGTGTTGTTGTAGAGGTGCCAAGGCCAGTATACAAACCAAACCGTTGGTGCTTTTATAGTTCTCGGGAGCAACTGGACCAACTCCTAGAGGCTCTCAATTCCCGAGGACATAGGGAGAGTGCCTTAAAAGAAACTCTTTTACAAGAGAAAAGTAGAATATATGAACAACTAAGCAGTTTTCCTGTGGAGAAATTCCATATTCCAGGTAAATGAAAGGGTCTTAATTTGCTTCTACAAATATAACTTCTATATAATATTATAGAAACCTCTAATTCTAATTTAATTGTCATTTCTAAGATCTGAGAATTATTCTTTAGCTTTTTTTCACTCGATGGAAAACACGTTTGGTTTTTTACTTCTTTCCTTTTTTCCTTTCTTCCCC
>VXAC01007490.1:170279-194265 GCA_013399225.1 Rhipidura dahli | reverse complement strand
AAAGCTGGGGGGGAGGGGGGAGTTGAGAGCGCGCGGAGGAAAAGAACACTTTATAATAAAAGTATTGTGGGGGAGGCACTTTTATTAAAAGCCAGATTGGGAATTGGAACCAGATGTTCTGCATTCGAAAGCTGCACGAATGTTAAACGCGTTTATTAATGACTGTGATGGCTGAGGTATTTGGCTGTCTGCCTCGCTTTAATCTCATTGCTCCGTATTTAAAAACAGTTGAGAAAAACATTTTTTTTTTTTTGTACCCAACTTTAGGCAGCTTCCTTTTTACAAATATTCATTAAAAAAAGGACAAGATTTTTATGGGACAATAGCCATATATATGACAGCAAGAAACAAGCAGGAAAATGTCAACATTTGTCTTGTTCTGTTAGTTTTGACATATATGTTGTGCTGAAAATTATTGCCTTGAAATTCAGTTTCCTTCTTGATTTGTGGTTGTTGGATAACGCACGTGATGTAAGCTGGAGAGGTCAGAACATGCAATTATTGCTGTTCACAAAGTACTTCCTATTCCCTTAACTCTCCCTCTTTAAAGTCCCCTGTCAAAGGCTGTGTTTAAAGCAAAACAAGAGTGGATACTCAGTCCGATGTGAATAAAGTAGGAATTGCATTCACCACAGGCAGTGCTTGTGAAATAGCTGCTTTGTATCCTTAGATGGACCCAAGTGCATGTTGTATCTCCATTTCAAGAGTGTCCCCACCTTGGCAGTGCTGCACATTTGGGAGTACTGAGCACGGAGAGCTTCCGTGGGGGCTTCTGGTTTGTGTCTCAGTGGGGGTGAGGTACCTGACAATATCGTAGCCTGTACAGGCACGGGCAGATTTGGGGTATCCCCCAGACAGGCGTGGATCCTCCCCCCATCCTTAGGCTCTGTTGTACACAGATCAGAAGCTCTGTGTGAAGCAAGGACTGTTGGAGGCAGAGACACAGCTGTGCCACGTGCCCCTTCAGTCCACGGGTGTGCCGATGCCCTGAACCTGTGCCTTCTTTATCCCCTTGAAAGGGGAAAAAACCCCTTTCTCTATAAGCACCAGGAACCCCGCTCTTTATGTGATGGAGTATGGCTGTTTTGTAAGAATTCAGACTTCTTCAGGCAGGGGACAGATCCTGTCCAGGGCTGGTGGAGCCGAGCTGCCTCTGGTTTCAGTGTGGGAGAGCCTATACCATTAAAATTGCACCAGAGAGACTTGCCCTTGTTCAACCTGGTGGAGTTTTTTTCTTAATTGGTCCTATATTTTCCTGTTCATTGGCACTGCACAAAGTTGTGTTTGGGTGTAGTTGTTATTCCCAGGCAGTGTGTTTGGTGGTGTTGCAGGAAGCTGGTGGGACGGGGAACGCTCGGTAGTTTTGGGGAAGTTTCCCTGGGCTCTGTGCCCGGGTCAGGTGAGGCCCATGAGAGCCCATCCATTTCCTGGTACCCAGTGAAGTGAACAGCAGCTTCCTGCTACAGGGTGGATGCTCTGCTGAGGAATTTCCAGAAATGCTGAGAAGTGCTGACTCATAGCTTACGGCCTGTCTGGGCTGAGGGGAGGTTTTCAAATCCTTGGCTGAAGCCAGCAAAAAATGTTGCTGTAATGTACTGTTTTATTTTTAGCAAGGGGGGGAGGCTGTGTTGCTTAGGATGAAATGCTTGTGAGTGGTTTCAAAATGACAGACACTTTTAATTTTTTTTTTCTTTTCTATTTTTAGAACTTGGAAAACAGGTTGTTTTGCTAAAATACAGACACTTCTCTGTTTCCCTAGTAAATGGGTTGTTGTAAAGGAGCCTTAAGGAGTTCATGCAGGAAGACTTTTACCACCACTGCAGTTCAAAATGTCCTTCAGGGTAGGAAATACTGAAGTATTTGAGACTGAAACTCAGTTGGCACTTATTTGCACGTATTTTGCACTTCTGCCGAGGTGGGACTGCAGCTCCAATTGTTGGAGCTGAAATGTAGCCAGATATTTGCTGCTGTTACAAGATCACTGTAAAAGCTTGGTGCTTGTGTTTCATCTCCTCCCTTGTTTTTAGCAGTCACTTCACAAGTTATTTGCTGTGTGTTTTCAGTCTTTTCCTTCTGAACAGAAAATGCCCTATAGTGTTTTCTGCTAACTTCTGCCAGGAACGAGAGTGAGGGAGGAGTCCTTTCAAGCTACAGTACCACCTCTCAAAATACGATTTTGGTGATTAGACTGTAAGGACAAAATTCTTCTCTTCTCCCCTCTCCACACCCCCAGCCCCTCCCCCAGTCAGTACATTTTTTTAACACATTCTTGACTGTGTGTATTGTTTTTCTGTTGAACAAGCAGTAGTACTTTGGGATGATCTCCAATGTATGCACTGTCCCAGAGAGTATCATAAATAAAATATAAGTTTGTTTAAACTCTTTTACTTTTGCTTCTAATTTCTAAAATTTGCTGTCAGTGGTTCTTCACTCACATCTCTGTTCCTCTGCCTATAGAGCCGTTTGCAGCCCTTTTTTTACACCTTAATAGAGAATTTTGATTCTATGAATGATCTGCAGGCTGCTTCTAACCACAGTGCAAATAATTTTTGAACCTGTAGCATTAACCAGCACATTTTGCAAATATGAAAAAAAAAGAAACAAAGAAAGAAACCCACACCTCTTACAGCAACCCTGCAGTGTCTGGCTTGAGAATACCTGGTGCACAGCTTCCCTGAGAAAGTACATTTCCCTCTTGTTGGTGGACAGTGTTTAACTGCTCTCCTTAGTTTTTGCCCTGGGACTCAGTGATAATACCTGTCCATCAGGCTCCTCATCTGATAACAAAAAAAGGAAAAGGATAATTCTATGCAGGAAGTACAGGAACATATGACAATTCCTGTTTCCATGACGTGCTCACTTATTAGCTCATCACTGCGCTAAAGTCCCTGTCTTAGTCATTTTAATGCAAATACTGTGTGTGCACATGAGCTTCTGGTGATTTTTGTGGACTGAAAGAATTGTAGGCTGCACATCTATCACAAAATTTCACAATCAAATCCACTTTTAGTAATGACTCTAACCTTGCCAGCTACCCATCTCCAAGAGAAAGCTGTTTTCCTACCCAAATCTGCCAGTTCCTCCCAAGATTTCATAGCAGCTGCACAATCTCTTTTAGGAGAGTTGTGTCCTGGCACCTGCCACTATACTGGGAAAATAATATAGGTCATACATTATTTCTAGCCACCTGTCAGTAAATTCAGGACAAGAGCCATGAACTAACAGCTTTGCATGTGCCCCCTTTTAGATTGATGTGTCATCCGACCTGGGTGGACATGCCTCAACTGGATTGCCTGACTCCAGATAACCCTTTCTTCAATCCTCAGCTGCTTAACCCTATTCTAGTTTGGATGAGGCACAGAACGTACCTCTTTGTGAAGATTCTGTCCCCAAACTTATAAAAAAAAATTATTATGCATGAATGTTGTCCAGCTTTCCAGGAAACATCTTGGTACGACGTGTATCAGTGTAGTGAGAACATCTCATTTTACGGTCAGCTTTTTGTAATTGAATCTGCCCTAGTCCTTTCTAGTAGTATTATGCTACACAGTCTGGTTCCTGTCTCTAATACAGACATGCCCTGCAAAGAGCTTTCTGCTCGTGGCAGTGTAAGCCTGCTCTTTCTCACGTATCTTGGTCTCCTAATGCTCCCTGTTCTTGTATAGCTTTCTGATCTCTCCACTGTTTGCTGCTAGTTGCACTGCAGTCTTGGTAGCTGCATGAAATCTGAGCAATTCATGTCTGTGTTTCAGTTGCCATACTATTTTTTTTACTGTGTTGTTGTCTTAGATAATTTTTACTTTTGATCTTGAGGAGTTTCTTCTTACACCCTTCTTGTAACTTCACTTAGGGTCACCATGACAACATATTTCTTTTCCTAGATTATAGTGAGAGCACAAAAAGAGCAAAAAAGATTAATGGGAAACCTTGATTAGTCACCAGCTTTATCGTTATCATCACTTACATGGTAGCATTATCATTAATTGTCTTTTGCTCTGTTTGTCCATTAGTCTCTGTTGGTGTTCAGAACGATTCAGTTCAAGAAATGCACTGCATAGTACTTCACATTGTGCTGGGTAGGGTGGGTCATACACTGATTTCCATATAAAGATGAGATTCCAATGGTAAAAAATAAAACGTTTTACAAATTAGTAGTCAGAATTTGAGTATCTTAAGTAGTGCAATAAGTCAATCCAATTGTTTTGGTAAAGGTTAGAGGAACCCTTTCTGAGAAATTTTAAAGAATACACACAGTAGACTGAATACACACAGTATGTCTGAACACATGAATGATAAATTCCAAGAATGTAGACTGATACTTATAAGCAGTTTGAAGCAGTGACTAGAAATAAGTCACATTTTGGTTGAACCAGTAAACAATCCAGGTAAACTGAGGGTAGAAAGAGTGAACAGATGGATAAGGAAAAATAGCTTACCATTATTTTATGAAGGTCTCCAGGTCTCTCGACCTCATCTCAACTCCTGCTAAGCCTCTTCAGGCATCTTGGTTTTGAGTTTTAATATTTTTCCAGTATTTTCTTTTGATTACCCTAATAATTCCATGGTGTAAACTAAATTAGAAGCTGTGTCACAAGCTATCATTTAAGACTTAAACTAAATCAAGGTTTGCTTCTTGCAAAGCAACAATGATTTGAATGTGATGTCTGCTATATGTGATACATCCCCAGTAATCAACATGTCAAAAAATGAGTACATATGCAGCTGTCAAGAAGAGCTGTGCCAGCATTGCAGGTTGTAGGCTGAGGGCTTCATTATTAACTCATTTACATATATTCACATCAAGAGCATTGTGGAGTGTGGGGCCTCATATTTTGCACCCCAAAATATGATCGTCCCTGTGCCTGCCACTGCTGTGTACTGTGAGCAGCATAGTTTGGTGATTTCCTTCTTGTGCCATTGATTCCCCAGTCTGTTTCAAAACATCTGTGCTGCTGTACAGCTGGGAAAGTTTGTTTATCTTTCTGCTTTCATGGCCTTCCACAGTAATGTGTCTGTCTGAAATGAAGCTGTCAAAGGATGCAGGTAGGACTGTGCCTATAGAAGGCAAATTTTCCAAGGAATGGTAACATAGTTTTTGACACAGACATGTCTGTACTAGCAAATAATGTGATGTGGTAGGAGCAGCTTGTTGGAGTAGAAGCTGTTGTGGGAGATTTGGTCCTGCTGTAGGCATTGTGTGGCTTTACTCCAGACAGGCTGTAAGCTGACCATGTGGCCTGAATGCCTTATAGCAGTTGGAGCACATCTTCAGGTTTAGTTTCATATGAAAAGAATCCCTTGTGTGAGCTCAGAAGGCTGCTCCACGATCCAAACCAAAGCTCAGGGAAGATGGAGAGATTTGCCGCAGAAGCACACCAGTGATCTGAACTGCGGAACTGGTGTGGACACACCCATGAATGACCAGACATCAGACCAATCCATCTTTCTCAGTTTGGCTTGCTCTGAGAATTCCTATTGTCATACACATATGCAGATGCACAGTTGTAAACAGAAAAAACCCAGACAATAAGCTGCTTTTTAAACCCTAAGGAGAAGAAAGAAAGAAAAAAAAAAGGTGGATGTTCAGCTTTTAAATACCTGGGTGTTGCTCAGTCTGGTAGTGGTGACTGTGTAGCCATTGTTGCATCTGTGAAAGTTCTAGACCTTGTCTGACTGCATCTCTTCTCTGGTAGAGTCTTTAAAACTGCTAGAATACTGACATTGTTCCCTTGTAGTTGGTATGTATTAATTTGAAAAGAGGTATGTTTTCATTCCCTTGGCTACCCTGGAAAGCTGACAGCTTTTGCCATACCATATACCTGATGGTACAGCAAACAGATACTTGGAATGGTGAGTAGGGAAACCAGTCTTAAGCACTGTAACTTTATACACAGGAACAAGTTCAGAGTTTACCGTGACATGGACACCTAGAAAAAGCTGGTATGTGTGAGCTGTGGAATGTAAAATGGTGATCCTTTATCCCATTGCCCTAAATCGATAATTCATGGTTCTTTCAGGCTTTATTTTGGTGAAGTGATAGAACAGAGTTATCCCCTGGATAGACGTGCCCACACCACAGCAATTGCAGACTCTTGGTCTCCCAGCGAATAGCTCGAGGTTTGTTTCCAGGAGAAATGAGCAGGTTCGTGTGGACTTTTACCTTGTTCCCTTACATGGCCAGGGTAAAGCCAGGAAATACAAGCAGAGCAGAGCAGGTCAGTCAGACCCAGTCAGGTGCCTTTTAGCACCCTGTTTACAGCTTGTTCTTTTGAATAGAAGCTGCAAATGGCCAACCTGCAAGTAGCAGGTTTTTAACACGTGTTTATTGTATACAAGTGAAAAACTGACTTGTCAATATATGTTTCAATATATAATTGCCTGGAAACATGGTTGCAGTAAGATTAGCTATTAAAAACTGAGCTGAGCAATCAATTGGAGTAGAATACGGATCAGAGGGTTGCTTTACAAATTTTTCCCTTTCTTGTTTTCCTCTTTCCGTGGAGAATATGCATTGCATTGAGGACAGAGAAGCAGAAAGTCTTGGCAACTTTTAGTGTGCCAGAGACTTTGTTCTGCTCGGTGAGGAGGGGTGCAGTTCTCAAGAAAGATGTCAAATGCACTAATTAATGTTCCTCCTTCATATGATGGATACCATCTGTATTTAGAAACATCTGAGCTTGTGCTTGAATAGAAGTCACATAGCATTTTTACTGGTAGAGTGTAGAACTTGAGTGGTTTTGTTCATGATACTTGAGGCTTCGCTCCCAGACATAGTTTACAAATGCGTGACATTCCTTTTACGTTTGGAAGTGAAAAGTGAGCCAGGGTGAGCAGGAAGGACATTCCATAGCTCGGTGAATCCTAGCAGTTTTTCATTGTGTCATATTTGTTTTTATAGAAGCAACTTCAATCTAGGGCAGTAAGAGTAGCAAATGAGTTTTTGCCTCATATAAAAACAAACATGATCAGAGTCATCGTGTCTGTAAGTTATTCATAGAGTCCATTATTGTCAGGATATACAGCTTTCCTCTTTTGACAGCCTTTCCTCACACTTGTCAAAATACAGTATCTTCAAAACAAACTAATGTTTTTAGTTTATACTTCCTTCTTCACTTCCCCTGTTTCCCTAAGAATGATGCACTAGTAACCTCATTTGAAATAATCCCTGTGTTTGTATCCGTGGCTCTTAGGGCTGGGATGTGGCTCCAATAATTCTATGACATAGCAAATTGCTTCCTATCTTTGTCATGTAATATATCTGCTCAGATTATTATTCCCCTTTGTTTCAGAATATGAACATCAGCAAATATTATCTTGATTAATCCTCTCCCTTCCATCTCCTCTTTCCCCTCTCCCTGTTTGGACAAAGAGTAAGGAAGTGCAAGTTTATTCTTTGCCAGACAAGAACTACTAGTTTCTGTAAGGAAGAATGTCCCCTTGGTCTTAAACGTGCTTGTTTTGTTTTGTTTTGTTTTGTTTTGTTTTGTTTTGTTTTGTTTTGTTTTGTTTTGTTTAACCTGCATGGAATAGTTGTTATTTGAATCAATACATCTTTTCTGAACTGGTGAGAAAGAGTTAGTGGCCTGGAACAAAGTTTTTGGGTGATAACCTTACATTTCTCAACAATATAATGTTGCGAGTGGACAATTCCATGTTCTAGCAAATATTTAAAAAAATTTTTAAGATATTATCAGTCTGATTTTGGGGTCAAGAGAGAAGATGCCAGCTAGCCTGGTTACCTAACTGTGACAGCATGGAGCCAGAATGTTTTCTTTAGGCAAACGAGTATTTATGACAGTGCATGAAACCTCAACTCTGCCAAAGCTCTCCTGGTTTCACAGTTTGTCCAGGGGCAGAGGAGGATCATATGCTGTGACCTCATATTCTGCCACTGTGTCACAGAGGTCCATGACATAGAGCTGGCTGTATGCCAGTCACGTGGTCAAAATCTCATCCTTTCCTCTGCTGCCTCTTGACACATGTTCAAACGTCTTGTAGTGTAAGGCAGAATCATAATCAAAGGCAACTAGATGAGAAAAAACAGACTTTGTTTTCAAAATGTTCTTTACATTCCTGATTTCATTTGGCTTATGCCACAGGCTTCCCATAAAATCTCCAGCAAGCTGTCTGTTGTGAGTCTTGATCTGGCATGTTAAAAAAAATAACAATAATAATGATTCTCAGTTTTATTGGAATATTTGTAAATAAAACTAGTGCTAATGAAACACTGGCCACTGAGGGAAGGCCAGAAAAGGAAGGTGGGGAGGAGAGATGGGGGGACACAAAGTGTGTTTTTCTTAAGGCATTTGGATGAGCTGTCAGAAGCTGCTGTAGTTCCCCAGAGCAGCAAAACATTGAGAGAGACTTAAAGATGCTTCTGGCTGCTCCTTCTTGAGTTTTGAATCTTGTGCTTCTTCTCTCTAGAGGCATGTGCAGTCTTGTCCTTAAGATGTATTTGTTCGTATAGAATGTGAGAACATAGAACACATCTAAATTTATTTTCTGCCAACTAGTCAGATAAATTTGTTTTGCTTTTGAGAGGAAAGAGGAGAAGTTCAGATTGTACCAAGTAATTTGTCTGTGTTGTAAGCAGCTAAAGAGAGACTAATTAAGGAAAGGGTAGGTGGAACATAAAGAAAATTGGAATTAAGCATATGCAGTCTGTGTCAGTGGGATCTATTTTCAGGCAGAAAATGAATACACTGTGAACTTTGAGACATTTTAGTATATATACTTATATTTTTCTGACTAATGCTATGTTCATTTTCTTCCTTTAATATTTTCTGAGTATGTACGTTTTTGGTTTTTTACCAAAATCCTCAGTGTAAAAAGCCCAATAATAAAGACCAATAAGCATGACATGTAATATTCAGAATATTACAGAATGAAATCATCATAACAAATCAAAGCAAATTGCTCTTCAGCAATTTTGGAAGCTTCTCTAACAGGAAAACCTTTCCTGTGGTGGAGTAGCTTCAATAACTAGGTGTGTGAAGTGAATGAGGGGATAGCCCACCCTTGGTTGTGAGCTGGGTTTCCTGTTAAAGTGGCGGTGGGAAGTGTTCTTCCCGGACGAGGATGTATGCAGTTCTGCTGCATTTGCCTGAAACTGCTGAATCCAGGCATTGTGCCTGCATTTTGGCTTCTTTCCCGTTGTGAAAGTACAGCATAATCTCCTGCCTGCTACTCCCTCTGAGCTCGATATCCTCATTAAAGATCAGGGAAAAGAAAGGGGAAAACCCAGAGAGGTCAGCGAGTTCGTTTACATACCCTGCCAGTGCTGGCACATAGTTCAACAAGTGATACAATAGTGAACTTTTTTGGTGAGCTTGCTACAGCCTCTGAGAGGCATTTTAAACTGCACAGATAGAAGGCTGCAATTTCTTATTCACAAGCAAGAGTGAAAGTGCTTTATAACTCAATTACATAACTCAATAGCATGTTTTGCATTTAGTCACACAGAGCTGTGACAATATTTGGTGTTTATTGTTTTGTTTCTGTTTCTTGTTACTACCATTAATGCCTGAAGTACTTGATGCTTATTGTCATTCCTGTCTTAATGACCTGTGTTCCTGTGAGTCTACAGTCTGGCTGATGGCTTAGTGAGGTGGAAAAGCCAATGAGAAGCACCTAAAATGAGCTACATTGATGTTCATCTTGTGCTGTGACACTTTTTTTTTTTTTTTTTCCCCAATTGAAACTAGATTCTTTTATGGTGCTGTTTAGCTCCATTCCTGAGCAAAGAGCCTGGCTGCTGCCTGGAGGGTGGGGTGTGTGTCCTTGCCATTTTGCCTGTGCCATCTCCAGCACACAACACACCCTTGTGGGAGCAGTTTCCGTTCACCAGCTCTGCATTACTAATTCCCTGGGTTAGCAAACAGACAAGCAGGGAGAAGGTCTGGGCCCCTTCTCCCCTTTTTAGGGTTAACCATCCTGTAGATATATTTTGCTGAATCATGTAGCCTTCTGTTTTTGTGTAAGAAATTCTTCTTTGTGGATGCAGAAAGGGTAGCATTTGTATCTTGTTTTCTGAACTTATTTACATCCATTTGACTGAAAGTTGCCTGTAACATGTTACATCTTGGTGACGCACAGGTGGGGTGTTAACACCAGCCAAGCCAAGAAAGAAGGCCTTCTTGTTATAAAATATGTTTAGCAGCATAGCAGACTCATGAAGACTGTAGCTTGTAGTACACCCTGATTACGAATAAATTGCCTACTTATGCTGATATAACTATAGTGAAATAATGTTGGTTACTGAACTGGTAAAGATGAAGTGCAAGTTCGTGTAGACAGATAAAAGGTGGAAAGGCATGCGTGAGCACAGGCTTGCATACAGGTATATTGACTCTTGTTATAGCACTTGGACTATGGAAGGTCCATGGTGGGTTTGAGGGACTTCTGGAGAAAGAGTTTAGTGTTGTTTGGGCTGAGTGAAGATGTAGCTGAGAGGAGAAAATGAGTAGTATGACACACAATGGGAAGAAGTTTCCATATCCAAGTTTGTTGAAGCAAGGTAGATTCTAACTTTTCTGTCCTCCTAATTTTTTATGTCCCAAGAATACCTTCATGGGACATAGATCACTAAAATGACTGCTTCTAGGTAAGAAATCTCCACAGTTACCCAAACAGAAATAAAATTCCAGCTCTTGCATGGCTGCACTTAACTATTGTACTGTCTGGTCTATTCTGTTCTCAGGTTGTTTTGTATGGTTTTGATGGTTCTTCACATGCATGGTTGATTTTCAGTGTTAGTTCTTTTCTGACTTAGAGCATATATGAGAGGGAAAAGAGTGAAAATTCAAAGTAAGTTAAGTCTGTTCTCTGGTCTCTAAGATCTCTTTTCTCTAACATGTCTGTTCTCTAATGTGTTTTTAGTTACTGTGAACACTAATCAATTTTATGTGTGCTTTAAGAAACTGCGTCTCCTGAGGCTTTTCAAGGAGCTGTGAGACTTCTCTTTACTTGGACTCAGCTGAAAATACGAGACGTGTTTATTATGATCTCAGTTGTTCCTTAAAGGTCAGAGCACCAGTTTAATTTATGACTCAGCACTCTAGTTACTAGAGTCTAGGTAAAGTGGAGACTGTAAATAATTTTCACCACTGTTCTTAATTTAGAAATGTGTTCCTTTTCCACACAAAAAAAAACCCTGCTTTTCTTGCAAGTGTTACAATCAGTGAAGAAGTTATACATTTCTCTACTGTATAACAACTGAGTAAAGAAGAAAGGAATTCAATCTCACTTGGGGTCTTTTTGTGGCCATATGCTTTTAAATAAGTGCTTTAGGAGCTTGTATTACAAAAGACGGATTTTGTTTCTGGTTGTTGGAAAGCTGAATCTTTATCTTGTGTTTGGGAAACTGTATCTGTGTTAAAGTAGAAATAAAAGCACATCGCAAAGATCAAGATTTAGAGGGAAAGGTTTAATCACAAAACAGTAAAATACAGTTTTAAAAAGGAGTCTGCACAGGCTGATCACAGAATCTTGGAATTTTTGTTTGTTTTATGGTTACCATTAAAGCAAAACATCCTCACATTTCTGGGAATCGTGCGTGATCAAGGATTATAACACTGAGACCATGTTTATATTCATTTTTCATGGAAATTTTTTAAAGGCTAATACTTATCAGTTAGACGATTAAAGTTCCTGTTGCCTGCTACCAACCAAGCACATGCCTGGCAATTTTGCTCTTACTGGATTTTTCACTGTTACCGTGCAAGGCGCTCCTTCCTTACTGTCTTTGCTTTAAACAAAGAAGTTCAAAGCTGGTGGCTGGATGACAGTGGAATGAAGAAATAGCTCTAAACCATTGCAGTTGACCCAATTCCAAGTAAAGATAAACCTTTCTGATTTACAAGGTGTTGCATTTTAGCTTGGTCTGCTCTCTCAGGAGTTACATCTGAAAAAAATAAATTGTGAAGTATATGCTCAGCTTGGTTTTAAATAGAAAAGCTCAGAAGCTGCACTTGTCAAAACTCATTTTGGCTCAGGCAAATAAGCTTTCTGCTGAAGGGGAAAAAAAACCCTGAAAGCCTTACTAGCTGCAGCAATCCTAATAGGGGCTAATATGTGCCAACCTCAGCAGTGTCAAGGCTGCTTGCTCAGAAACAAATGGGGTTTTGCCCTGTACTGGTGCTTCCGGCTGATGGTTTTGGGAGGCCAGGCTCTTTATTTCCAGGGCAGAAACTCCTCTTGTGACACAGCACTTTCCTACTCTCTGTTGAAAACTTGAGCTCTGTGATAGAGTCATGCTGTGTTGCCTGTGAGGTTTACGGTGACATGATTTGATCCTTCACCTCAAAGGCAACTTGAGGAAAGTCTGCCCTTGTACCTTTTCTCCAAGGCTTGCAGGCATCATTTCATTTATTTAGTTCTTCTGCTAGGAAGCTGATGGAAGGGTTTGTGCAATAAAATGTGCAATAGCCCAAACTGAAACATTTGCCATATGAAGCTACTTGAACCATTTCACCGTACTTTTTCCTCACACTATTGAGGGAGGAATTTCTTTCTGGAGTTTTTTCAGCACTTATTGAACACTTGGCTTCAAAGGGACACCAAATGCTACTAGATGAGTAAATTAGATTCCACTGATAACCATAAGCTCTCAGACCTTTAACAGATTTTTTAAATAAGGCATTTTTTAATCCACATAATTTGTGGTTGTCTTACTGCCTGATATTGGAGCTTGATGCATGGTGTTATTATGAGTGTGTTATATCTTTGCATGAAAACTTAGAAGGATACTTCCCTGTTTCCACTGGAATTGAGTGGTAGGTTTTCTTTTGCCTGCACTTGATCACTGGTTTGAGGAGCAGTCTGAAGCTTCCTTTGTTTTCCTTGCAACTTCTGCCTTGGGCTGCCACATCCCTTTGTGCTTTATTTATTGCCAATTTCTTTGATTAGATTAAGGAAGGATTAAGGGATCCAGAACCCTTAACAAAAGGCAACCCATCATTTATAAATGTGTAAACATAATGTAATTACTTCTTAATTCCTTGTGTTAAATAAAAAAGGGGATTCTTCAGCAGATAAACCCTGAGAGGTTTTTTGAAAATCAAATGAAGGCAATTTGCTGACTCAAAGATGTGTATGCCAAAGATGAGGAGTTATCACCCACAAAGCTCAGGTCTTAATTGATATGAAATGCTTCAGGTACTTTGATCTCCCTGTGATCCAGATAATACACCTTGTCAGTCTACACTGGTTTCTCACCATTTCTGAATTCCTATAGTGAAAGGAGGTTTTGTTTCTGCTCTTCTTGGGCACTTTAGCATTTGCCATTAATTTGTAGTTCAGTGCTCTTTTGGTTAGCAGTGGTAAGGGTTATAGTAAGAAGAGGATTCATCTTTAATTCAAAAAATTAATGTCTAAAGGCCCTAGCATTCATTTTTCTTTTATCTCTACCGTTAGTGGTCATTCTGGGTGAAGAACCATCATAAAAGCTTATTAAAAAAGAAAGAAAAGGTAAGTCCTGCCTGTAGGCTTAGTTGGCCTCCTTGCATTTGGGGTTTTTTGGTTTCACAAATTAAAAAACTCTTAAACAGAAGAGTAAATGTGATTCAGTTGGACATTGAGAGGACATACTGTGTGCAGTCTGTCCTGAAGGCACTTCAAAAGTGTCCCAATGAAGAGCAGAAGAACCCTCATGTGCAAGTGCTGTCAGTTTCAATTTTATAATCTTCTACTGCATGAAACTTAGCATCTTGATCTCTAGATTTCTTGTAAGCTGTTTTTCCTGCCTCTCACGTGAAAGAGGGGATGAGAAGCCTTTCTCTGGACAGAACCACTCTCTTACACTTTCATGAAGCATTAGCAGTAGAATGTTTCACCTACTTTATTCTTTCATGTTTTGGCATGTGTTATTTTTCTTCTTTCGTTGGCTTTGTTGCCTGTGCTGCATATTATGATCAGGACTGTTTATTTGTGTTATACCTCACAGGTCTGTAATGGGCTAGTTCTGAGCTGGCTACCTGCAAGAAGCTGTCTGTGCAAACAGCAAACAGCAGGGCTTTGCTTACATGTCTCTGCCAGGCTGATGTCAAAACACTGCTATCAGAAATGACGCCAGTTCAGTGGCAAAGGTTTCTGTTGTCTTTTTTTTTTTTTGCTTTAAACCAAAGACCCTGAACATGGACTGCTAAGCAGCCATGGAGCTTCTGCCATGATCTCTCAGGTTTTTCCACAGAGTAAATACCTTCAGCTTCTCTGTTGGGCGCAAGACGTTTGGAAGGAATTGCAGATTCTGCTTACTGCTTTGGGTGTCATAATGAGCTTCCTTGTAATGAGCACTGCTTTAAAGAACAGAGTGTAAATCCTTGCTGTGAGAGACCTGAAATTAACTCTGAATAAATTGTGAATGACATACGCTGACATGAGATTAGGCAGAACAGTTGGAGGAAGGTATTTAGATTGCAATGCTACTGCTTGTGCTATCTCACTTTGCCTCTTGCTGGCTTGGGATGGGGACTGTGCTTCAGTTTTGACAGGAACTATGTTCCGTTAGAAAAGTGATGCAGGCAGCTGCTGCACACACAGGCAGTTCCTGGCTGTCTATTGCAACTGCAAAGGAACAAGTTGCAATGAGCACAAGCCTTGAATAGCATGTTTCCTTTGGAAGTTGCCCTTTGAATGTATCCTTTGGTGTAGTGAGTTTTAAGGGTATGAGGTAGAGGATGATACATGAGAGGATTTCCCTGGGAACCAAGCACTCTGATGCCTCAGGCTAAGATCTGGGATAAATCCTTGCCTCAGCTCTTCTGGCCTCTTCCAACTGTTCCACTTGACCCTGCTCCTGCTCCATGGCACACCTTGTTTCTGCCAGCCTAACAGTGATAGGACTCTGCTAGGACCTGGATCTGACCAAAGGGAGTGCTCCAGCTATAAGCTGGTGGTTTTTTTTGTTTTGTTTTTCTTTTTTTGAAGGGAGAGGTTTTTGTATCATTTTTTCCAAGTTGGATGAGTCCTTGACCTGGTCTGCAGCACAACCCACAGACTTGTCAGCCTAAATGAGGGGTGGGAGCAAACCATGGGTTGAGAGTATTGTGAACCTAGAGGTTCCTTTTCTGCGTTCCTTTAGACAAATTACTGTCCTCTCTATGTTCTATTTTCACTTCATGAGGTAAAGGAAAAAACACTTCAATTAAAGCACAAGTTGTAAGATGCCTGTTAATTAGTACTGCTGTGTGAACTTCTTAATTTTTGTGCATTACTATGAAATCTTCAAGAAAAAGGTACTGTTAAAGAATTAGACATTGATTCCAGGTAGCTGACCACATGCATCTTTAGATTTTGATGGAGTAACAATTCTAATTTTATGAAATGCCTTGTTCAGTAGAGGACACATCCTGCACTCGAAGACACAGCACTTCATTTGCTGGGTTTCCAGTTGTTGTGCCACTAGCTCAATCTTGTTCTAAAGCTAAGTGTCCTCAGAAAGGTTTAGTTGGTTCAGCAAATGTCTATTTAGCAAAGAGGTTCAGAGAATTCACTAATGTTCTCCTTTCTGTTTTGAACCTGCACTGAGCAAGATTGCCCTCTTAAAATCTGCAGGACTAGCTTAAAACAATTTCTTATTTCCAGATTTTCTGTGGCATATCAGTAGCAGTGAAGCAGTAAGGAACAGGTGAGCAAAAATTAATTGTTTAATAGCATGAGATACAAGGTTTTGGAGTTAAATTAACCAGTAGCTTTTCAAAACATTGTTATAAAGTGAATGGTTGCAAGATGATTGCGCTTTGGAAATGCAGTTCCAGAGTGGCACTGCAGCATATTTAATTCCAGCGAGTTAAGTGAGAGTGTTGGAGCTGATTAGTGTTTTCAGTACTAAATGGGAAAGTCTTTCTTTCAGTTTAGCTTTACCTTGATTTCCTTGTGCACTTTCTATGTCTGTTAGAGGCCAATACACTCACACCCACAAACAATCAACGAAGCAGTGAATGGAGGTGTTTCTCTTGAAGGCTGGGAAAGGAGGGATTGCTGTCACCAAGACACACGGACACTGACGGGCTCATGGAACTGTATAAATCTGTAATTCGTGAAATGTGAAACTTTCTGCTTAACACTTGACAGCTAATATCTCTAGTGGGTGTTTCAGTAGACTTCTGTTGAAAATAGGCATTTTAGATTTGTGTGTTTGGTTTCAACAGAGAGGAAGGAATTGGCAGAGTGTCTGGAGAATTAAGACTCTTGCTGTGTGAATAATACATAGCAGAGGTAATAGTTTGATAAAGGTGGAGTTCAAGTTCTCCTTAAGCTGTATACAGGGCTCTTAAATACTAAAATATGGCTTACTTTATACTCATGGTAACTTTCCCTTTGATGTGTCTGGCTGAAGAGTTAGACTTAACCCTGTCTTTGAGACTGCCTCCTCGTTATGCCATGGAAATATCTCTATGCTTTTCACAGAGCACAGGCAGGCCTTGGGAAAAGCACTGAGCTCTGATTTGTGCCTGCAAATCTTTCCCAAGAGCTACTGCTGAGAATGCTGCAATTGCAAAGGTTTCTGAATAAATATTGTCAATTATTTTTCTTCTTTGTTGTGTTGTAATGACATGAGCCTAAATAATATCTCCTCAGCTCAAGAATCAGCCACCCTTGTGTTGAACAGTCACAGAAAATCTGGAGCCATTCCCTAGGTGAAACAGGCAATTGATATTTTGTTCTGAGTTTCAGTCATACAAATAGAGTACAATGAAAAGTTAAGAGAAATTGCAGATTCAATCATAATGCAAATAGTGAACTTCTGATTTTTGTCAGAGGAAAATGTAAAAAAACCTCTAGTTCATGGTATTCAGTAGCACTCCTGAAAGCAGCCAAGGGAAGACCCTGTAACTAAATGAGGACAAAAATATAATTAATCAAGCTCTCTTCTATTTGTCATCAGTTGGCACAAGGCTTACCTGTGTTAAAAACTTGGGGTTCTACTTTGCATTGGAGCAGCTGTATTGTGTATAGCTGTACTAGTTTAAAAATCCCTAGGGAGCTGTGACTCTAAACTTAGATTTTATTGCATTATACTAATTTTCTTCTGTGAAGTATTAATTTCATGGCTGATTTACATTTTGTTTATAAAGTAAAAATAAATTATTTTGATTATATTTCTTAGGCACCAAATAGCTCAAATCTAAATCTTGCCAGCATAACTGATTAACCTTGTAATAGCGTCTTTGAGATATTAATGTGCGCACTGCCTTATCTTGTGCTTTATCTGACCTTTATCTGTTGATTTTAATATCCTTTGTGGTTGCTAGTGACGTGTTTTTGTTGTAGACAGGGAGAGATTTTGGCTCCTGTTTATTTCTCTGCTTTATCCTCATTCACTCTGTTCTGTCCTCTCAAAAAAATAACTGCATTAAGCAGAAAAAAACAAGATAATAAATTGTAGTCCAGGAGCACAATAGGAGCCATGTCTGCTTGAAGTGTTCAGAAAGCATTCTGGAAGCAGCATGTACAGTTACCAGTCTAATGTGGACTGACAGGGAAAAAAAAAGGAGTTGATTGTCCTGAACAAATATAGGAGAATTTTTACCCCTTTCCAGCATAATTTGCTCATAATTTGCAGCATAATTTATTTCAGTGACTTACATAAAGTGTTTATATAGGGCAAAGATTGGACATTGCATGTGCTTGCAGCAGTGGATCATCTTGTAGTGCTTGGGTGCTGGTGATCCATATCACTAAACCAGTAGAAAACTAATCAGAAAGTAAATGTTAAAAAAGATGGGGAGGGGGGAGGAGTATGACTTTTTGACATGCTACTGATTGAATTGGTTCAGCAAGATCAAGCATATCCCAGAGAAACAGAGAGGCAAAGGCAGAAAGGAAGCTGCAGCAAGTCTGCCTGCAGTGTGGATTGCCACTGGCACTGCAGGCTCCGCTGCCCTCCCACTCCTGATGTCCTGCTGGACACCTTTCCCCATGCCAGCAGAGGGTGGAGATGGATGTGTGAAAGTCCTTCGTGCACATCAGCGTGAAATCTGAGAGCTGAGTGGGAACCCATGGTTTAAGTCAGTTCGTGATGACCTGGCTGCCTTTGCACTGCAAGGATTGGAGCTCTGCCAAAGCAGTGGTAAGGTCCTGGCAGTACCTGGAGCTGAGCAGCTGAGAACAGCCATCCTGTTCAGCCACTGCAGCTGGGTCTGGAGGAGAATGAGCTGCACACTGTGTGCTCCTGGCTGTGTTACACTTCTAGGCTCCATGGCATGGCTGTACCCTCACTACTTCTGCTGTGCTCTTCGCTTCTTTGGAGTCACTTGCAGTTTTTCTGTGTGAGGCTGTGCTGAACACCAATGTTATTCCCATTTGTTCATCTCCTGGAGTTTGGACATATTTAGGAAAACATGGAGTGCACTTCTTTGGTGTGATACTGTGCTAGTTTTCAAGGGGGTGTTCTCCTTAATGCATAACATCTGATTTGGTGGGACACTGGAAAAAATGTGTGGTTTCTTCTGTGAGTGATTTAGTTCAATTTTCATGCAATTCTACAACCGTGTTTTCATATTTGAAAAGTGAAAGAAAACAAAAATAGGAATGAAGATCTCTTCCATTAGCTGTATCTCTCTACCCACAAAAACAGATGATGAGAAGACCTCCCTCTTCAAAGCACCAAGGAGACAGAAATGGGGAAGATCTCCCTCTTGGGCAAGAGGTACATTTAATTACAGGAGGCAGGCAGCAGTTGGTAGTAAGATTTCATTATGATTTTTCATAACCCAGTGAAGTCTCCCATGCTGTGACGATGGAGCTTGCAAAGCTGAGAGCAGCTGATGCTGTGAGAACCACAGCAGAGCTCATCTCTCCTGTTTTGGCAAGGGGATTGCTGCATTACAGATTACCTCTGTGCTGTGCTGGCCCTGCCTGGGCAGCCTGGCAGGCAGCACTCAACTCAAGGCACCTGTGGTACAGCTGTGCAAGTATGGGCCTGTCATCCTTGTGTAGGAATCAGGGAGAAGGAAGTTGGCATTTCTGAAGTGTGTCTCCTCCCCTCTTCAGGACATCAAATGAACCTCATTCTGAAGTTTGTTTTTGCTAGACTTTGCAAAGACAGTCTAGGGGACCAGTTGATAAAGTTAGCTAGGTAAATCCCAGTCTTGAGTGTCTGATAAGTGTTTAGGCTTTGAACATCTCCAGCTGTTTACTGATGTTTTTGTAATACTAATGTAATAGATTACATTTCCCTGCAGATTCTACCATGCCACCCATCCACTTGACATAGTGTACTTTAAGCATTTGCTTTTATGAGTATACCGTAGCTGAAACAAGCAGCAGATATTCTTAGTCTGTACCTAGTATGCTGTATTTTGTTTTAGATACACGAATAAATTACTATTTTTATAAGCAAACATTTTCTCTGTTGGTGCAAATGACTTGGGCGAACAAGGTTTCTTGAGATTTGGAAAACTGCTTTGCTTATATTACCTTCTTCTGTTTAGAGGTGTGCTCAGATTTAAGCTATTATAGCTATAGTGCAAGAAAAAGCTAATTGTAATCCAAAATCTCAGCAGGACAACTGTCATCTTGTCCTGCTGACATGTAGTAGATGTTCTGCAGATCACTTTATCTTACAAATGTGAGGTTAGTGAATTCTCCTTGGTAGCCAGCCTGAAGAGTTGGCAAACTATAGAATAAACTTATTAATGTAAGCATTTTTTGTTTGGATGCAATGATTATAATTTGTTCTCTTGAAGAATCACATTCATGTTACATCCTGCTCTTAGCAGAGCTCATGGCAGTTGCAATTTGTCAAAATTTGCCTTCTTTATGAACTTTGGTTTTGCTGACAAATTAAATTCTAAATTAAAACAAAGAATTGAGTTTACACTCCTTTGCTGCCAGGATCTTTCCCCAAAGACGGTTAGCCTGAGCATAAATTCAAGAGACTCATATCCTCTTTCTTTTATAAGAGGTGTTTTAATGAGCCACCTGAAGGCAAAGAGTAAGCAAAATTACTTCCTTTTTTCCATCAGAATTATCACTTAGGGCATGTGTTTTCAAACAAACATCAGAATTTTCCTGCTATGTTTACAGTTTGGGAGGAGGGCATTCACAGGTACTAGGTTTTCCACATGTAACTTTTATATCCAGTTTCTGTGAAAAGCATAGAGCTATTTCCATGGCATAAAACAAACACATATGTATATGCCAGTAGATATAATTGCTTTAATCAAATACTGTGTGCCCCATAGCAACCTTAGTCTGGCAGTGAGGAGCCCTGGAAGTAAAGCTAACTGGCTTGCTTTTCAAGATAAGTAGATGAGGTTAAGGGACACAACTAGGGAATTTATTTATTTCATTTGCTTAACTTGTTGTAAGTTATACTGGTCTAAGTGGTAACAATTCTTTTGAAAAACTATTTGAAGAATGTGCCAGCCTGTGGAATATTTTCCATACTGAGCATGAGATACCATGGCTACACATACCTGTGGTCCTTATCCCACTGGCCTTCATCTGACCTGCATTTTCCATGTGTATGTTTCCCGTGCATGCATCAGCACAGAACTGAATTATGCTTTTTGACTGGGGAATCAGACAATGCTCACAAGTCTCCATGTTGAAACTCTTTTTGTCATCCAAGGATGACTGTTCTTTCTGGAAGTGCCATCCCTTTCCTGGCTCTGGGGGGAAGTGGGTGAAAATTTCAATGCTCAGGGGCATCTTGAGTGGGGCCGTGAGCTCTCAGCCACAGAGTTTGGTTTTGTGGCTGTGTCTCTTCAGCTGGCACTTAATCATAACACTGTTAATCTTAATTCTGCCTTTGAGATCCAGCACCACATGGTGATGTTCGGCCCTTGTTGGAATACTGAGAGACAGCAAAACAGCTGGCAAGAATATTTCTGGGAAGAAAGAAAAAAAAGCGAGAACAAAACAGAAAATGAAGGCAGTATTGAATAGTAGGTCTATGCTTAGATGGATTTTTAATTTTTTTAATCTTCCCACCTGCAGTGTTCTCTGTAAGGCTGAGTCTGTTATGGCAGCAAAAAGGTATTATCACCCTTTCAGAAAGTGTAGCTTTCTTGATACAATCCAAGATTAGGTGCAGTGGAAGCACAGTAAAGGCTCACTCACAGAGAAGATGATAGAAGAAGTGAGCACAGAGGCAAAGTGTTTGCTTAAAATTTTATCAGCCATTCATTCTGCTGCTTGAATTACTAATTTTCAATATTCTTTTGCTATGTTTTCTGGTCTAGCATAGTCTTTTTCCCTGTCTATGCCTAGTCAAAGTTTTAGCTACTTGTGCTTTTCATGTGGACCTTGTTAACATTACAATTTTATTAAAATGCAACAGCAATTTGTATGCAGCTGTATTATGTAAACAGAAGTAAGCCAACGAAATCACATAAGCACATATTTTGTAATGGATATGTGATTTTACCACATTTTAAAAATTGTTTGGTGGCTGTCAGACCAGGTTTTTGGTGATTTAAGAACCTGGAAAAGGTAGCTTGGAAAAGTGTACAAATGACTGCTAAACTGCCACAGTTGTGTTCATTGTATGTCCTTAAGCCAGATACCCTCTGGCAGTGCAGTGGAGAAGCTCCCTGGATGATTTTAAGAGGCTTTCTAATCTAATGTGTGCTCTTCTGATCAGACTTAGCCAGAAATTCTGGGAGCCCTGGAAGGGCTACCTGCTTTCTGAACTGAGAGGAGGAGCTTGTGGGTTACAGAGTGGATGATACGCATTTTGGTGCTCTCTGTTGGGTAACCACTCTTAGGCTTAATAGGGCCTTACGTTTCTTCAGAACTTTTTTTTTTTTTTTTTAATAGAAATTGAAGTCCCAGAAAAAGTTTAGAATAAAAAAGGTGAAATCTGCTTGCATCTCAAGCTTTTCATGTGTTCTGTGACGAGTTTATAAAATTAGGGAGTTGTATGCTCGTATATGTAGCCATGCAAACTTACGTTCATTACTGTCATTATGTGATCAGTTGTGGTCATGGTCTGTGGCAGCAGGAGGTGTTATACAGACCACTGTCATGACAGGATGAGCTTGAGACACAGAAGAATGCACATGACACTTGTGACAATCAGCTTTTTTGTTAGCTTATGTCCTTACTGGTTGTGGAGGCAAACGGTGGTGGGTGTGATGAACAGATTAGCCCTATCAGGCAAAATTGTAGTTCTGCTTATCTGGGTGTCCCATCTCCAGGAGTGCATGTTGGGTGGGAGAGCAGAAGAACTGAACAAACACAGACCCATTCTGCCCTGGATTAACCTGGCTGCCTTCAGCAAACTTTAGTTCGAGGACTTCCAAGGGCAGAGGATGCATTTCTGCACTTGGCAACACTTCTTTTAAAATGCACTTAAGCAAGTTTTTATGGGAAAGGCAGTAATTTAGATTCACTTTAAAATGAGTGCTCCAGTAGTGGAAACAGGCTTTGAAGTAAGATTCTCTAATGCTGCTTGGGTCTGCATAGCTCATTGCCCAAACAGTATCTGGATGATGAAGCTGTGTTTAAATAAGATTATTTAAAAGATTTTCAGCCCACATGGACTTGTAACCACAATGTAGAAAACAGATATGAGTGTTTTGGTAGATGCTGAAAGAGGGTGGTAGTGTAGGAATTTGGAGGTCAACAATGAAAAAGAAGAAATGGAAAGACAAGTGATTTGGGGATAAGGTTCTCTAAAGGAAAAAAATTAATGCTTTTCCCCAGATTGAGGACACTGGAGTTTTTGCAGTGTACGTCAGTGACACAGGTGTAGGGCCGTGCAAGCCAAGTCCTCTGTGTGCTCCATTCACCTCCTCAGCAGTTGCCAGAGGGAGTGCTGACAGTGTCAGCCGAAGTAAGGCCGGGGGATGTGACCCTGTCCTCTGGGACAGCAGCTCTGTTCTCTGGCAGGCGTCCCAGGGGTGCTGGAAGGCAACGCCGTCTGCACAATCTCTCTGCCTCTTGACCAGAGACAGTCAGGGTCACAGACGTGAATATTATCTTTGTGACGCTTCAAGCAAGCAAACAGATAATTTTTTTTTTTTTAAAGGAATGTTGCATGCAGTCAGTTGAATGTAAAAATGTCATATCAGATCTTTCAAGAGCTTGTTCCCTTGAGGGGATGTTGCACTGGCTCAGCCACCCCGCCAGGGCAGAGGCAAGGCAGGGAGGGGAGCGCACATGCAGTGCCTGCTCTTCTGTGTGTGTGTGCACACACATGTGAGAGTCACAGACCGGCCTCTTTTCCCTGGATGAGTCCCTTGTGTCTTCCTTCTGATCTTAACTAAGCGAGGGAACTCCTCTTTTTTCCTGTACCGTACTCTGGGAATCATGCCCTGGACATTTTTTCAGCTGAGCACATCTACATACAGGAAATCAGCCCAGAGACTTCTCTTTGAGCAGTATTTGTGCTAGACAGTTTTTCAGTGGTTTCAGGTATGATTCTTTTCTTTAAACAACTGATAGACAGGAGAGTAAAGAACACAACTTTGTTTTAAAACAAGATACATAAATACATGTCAAAATACAATATCCTAAATATATATATTTGTAGAACTTAAAGCAGTCGTTGCTTTTATATTTTTTTTTCCCCATGTCCTGCTTAGTGATGCAGTTGAGCAAGGGAATAATTTTCATTCAGGTCCATCTTGAGTTGCAGATGAATGGGAGTATGAAGCACTCTGCCCCCTCACAGAGCACCAGCATCAGGAGGAGCAGTGCAGGAAGGGCCTGGCAGGGCAGCTGCGGACCAGGATGCTCTCCTTGGGAAAGGAGATGTAAGAGAAGCTGGCCCTTGGTGTGGATGAAAAAGAGGAGGAAACACTTTTAAACAAAAGACAAAATAAATGCATAAGCAATCAAGGAGAGTCTTGCCACCACAGTAGGAAAAAATGAAGAATTTCAGCTTATATGTGAGGATCATTATCTGCTGGCACAAACTAGTGTCTTTTGGAGTTCAGAAGATGGTTTCTTACCACTGGTGCTTCAGCTCTAGAGGGAGAAAAGGCAGGTAGTTTTGCTGAAGCTTGATCATTTTGTCTTTTTTTTTTTTTTTTTT
>VXAC01007490.1:89319-170257 GCA_013399225.1 Rhipidura dahli | reverse complement strand
TTTTTTTTTTTCTCTCCTGGTTTTGCCTGTGATAGCCTGTGACTCGACTCAAAAATGGGCCATTTAGATCCTGTGCACATCACACAAAGCCTGGAATGTTGTCCAGTGATACTGTGTTTGCTTTTATTTTGGTGGAGGTACATACAGAGTGGAAGGTATTGAAAAGAAAAATGAAACGCATGATGATTCCTTTTTAAGAAGTCAGTCAGTGTTCCTTCTTTAGGTTAATACTTCTCAGGTTTTCAAATCTGGCTGCAAAATCCCTTCTTCCAAAACTTGATATGCAGCTTCCAAGCCAGAGAATAGGGATGCCATCCTTTGTTAAACACTATGGGGTATATTTGAGCCCTTGATTAACTTACTGTTGTTTGCTTGGGAAATGTGTGAGTAGTGGAGTTGTTTCACCCTTTATTGCATAAACATTTCTCTGGACTGGCAAATTTTGCTATTGTTTTTGGAATATCATTCACACTTTAAACTTCAGGGTTTTTTCCAGGGCCAAGATGTCTGTGATGGCACACCTTCCACCTTATGTCTCTCACACCGTTTTTCTCCAAAATCTGTATGTTTTCACAGGTGTTTTCCCACAACTTCAAAGACTTTGTTTCTGCTTTTTTGGCAGGGAAGGGCAGGGTGCAATAGTGAGAGATACGCGTGCTCCAAAATGCTCCTCTCCCTTGGAAGTGGGTTGCTCTCACAGAGAGCTTTAGCTGAAGTGGTTTATCAGAAAACTGGCTTTTATGTGATCATAAGTCAGAACCTCATTGCTGCCAGGACTCTTCCCAGTTTTCAGAGGTTATTGATGGCCCTTTTTTTTTGGCAGTTGTGTTTGTATCAGGCTTGTAGAGGTTTTACTGTGGTAATGCTTCAAGCAATGACTCGAATTGCAATTCTGTTTTCTTAGGTCCTCTAAGAAAATACAGGTCTCCTTCTTGTTCTGAAAAAGTTGTTCTTAGGTTTTATTTCTCTAATGGTATGTCTGATATTTTGCCACTTCTTTCTGCTTGGCTTATGATTGGTTTTGATTGATTAATTTTAAGGAGTTGTGTTCATACGACTGTGCAACACAGATGATTGTGATAGGTAAGTTGGCTTATTGGGTTGGTAGATGTTGAAGTATTTTAAATGTAATAAATTGAGGCAGAGCTGCATGCACTTTTAAAAATAATAATAATAATAATAAAGGCTTTCATCTTTCCATTTTACCTCTAACTTTTTTCTCTCTGAAGCATTAAAGACTGTTTCCTTCTAAAAATAAATATTTTTTGAAGTGGAAAGTAAACCTACAACAGGCTGAAGCTGTGTAGCCTCTGAAGTCTAATAGGATCACAAAAAAACAGTCCAGGGATTCATCCATTTCATTGCATTATTGATTCTACTCTGCTGAGTTACTAGTCTTCTTACATGAATCTGAAAAAGAAATTTGGGCATATAAGAATAGTGTGATGCAGTAGGAAAACTCTCCCATATCTGATGTGATCTGGTTGCTAAGTGTCATTGCAACTGTTCAGTGAAATAGAACAAGCCAAGTTAGCAATGACCTGTAGATCGCATAAGATTTCATTATTAAAATTTTTTGCTTGTTCTGTACAACTATGTCTTTAAAGTAACACAGGAATACTTAGATTGCTCTGGATTCAGAAAAGAAAAGAAAATAACATTAATGAGAACATTGAATTTAAATGTTATTTCTCAGAGTGTTTTTCCTCGTTTTGACTGATAGAGCTATGCCACACAATCCACCTATGGTGATTTAATGGAGAAGATATGTGGTATTGCACTGAAGCAAAGTGAAGCTTTGAAAGTTATTCTTGTGAGTGGTGGCTTCAAAGTACACACACTATTGAGGGCTGTTTTCTAACCTGAAAAGAAGAAAGGCATTTTTTTTATCACATACCATCAGCGTTTCTGTGGCAGCCCGAGACGCTGAACTTCTTCCCTTGCACAGAAGGTTTCACCTAGGCTGTGTCTGCACCAGGATGTTTCGGTAAAGAAGTTTCCACTCTGGTCACTAGCACTGCTGTCTTTTCACTGATGGTTGTTGTGAGTGGATAACTGCAGAAAGGACTTTGCCTGGAAGAGATTTCTGTGCTCCCTGGCTTATCCACACCACCTTTACCTTCATTACACATTTATCAATAGTGGCAGCAAATAAAGTGGAAAAAAGGATTTTTCTCAGCTCAGTAAAGCTGAAGAGGACCACAGTGGAGGTAAACTTGGTCTATAACCTGCCTAAAGACCTGTGGAGCTCTGCAGGACAGCTTTCTGTACCTGGGCTTCAGTCAGTTCCCCTTGCCTGATGCTCTTCATTGAGACCTCCAGGCTACTTGAGGCATCTTCTTGCTTGAAGCAGAGTTTGACCAGCTCAGAAGGACTGTTCTGCTTTGCTGTTGTGCTCTGTGGCTCAGAGCAAGCTCTCGCTACCTTTTGTGATTCCCAGTTCTGTTATCAGAGAACCCAGAGCTATTGCTACTTTCAGCTGCTCTTTCTATGCTGATGGCACTGGATTTGGCTGTATAAAAAGTGACCTCACCAGATGAAACCAGAATTTGGTCTTGTTTCATAGCCTGGCAAAGAAACAGTAGGAAATGCCCAGAAATGACTACCAGAACAAGATAGGAGTTTAAGAACAATTCTGATTGATGATTTTTGGTTATTTAGTAGTTGTGCTAGGTTTTTTTTAATACTAGATTTGATAATAAAATATTTAAATAAAATTGAGCATATGTGTGTATTGATCTGTCTTTCTGAAGTTTGCTCAGGGATAGTTATTTGTCTTTGCTGCTGTGCATGTGAAGATACTTGTGAGCATGAATGCAAGACTGGACTTGTAAGGAGTCTTTGCCAATAGCAAATGCCAAATGTCTATGGAAGAAAAGGATAGTGTTTTTAATAATCTCTGCAAAACATTGAACAATGCATTTTTAAATGGTATTTATTTATTAAAGTTTCTCCAGTAATCCTCCAAACTTGAACCAACCAACCAAGTCAGAAAGTCTCGAGTTCAAGTTCTTCGTTCTAACACATGGCCCTCAGCTGCTTGGATGGATACTGCAGAGTTCTTCTGGTGTGAGAAGCAGCTTCTCCTGATACCTCAGGAGTGGTGACATTGGGTGTAATGGTAGCAGAGTGGCAACACTCCTGACCTTTCATCCACTGGCAGAGGAGTTGTTGGTGCAACCTGTTGCCTCAAATCTCCATGGTACCAATGAAGAAAACAGAGAATTGGACACCTTCTGTACAACAGAACACGATGCAAGTTTCTGTTTAGTAGCATGTCATCATCCTCACAATCCTATGGTCAGGGAAATGTGTTCATCCTCACAGTACTCTAGAACTAGGTCTAGAGGAAGGACTTGGGAGTGCTCTCCTGCTAGGAAATTGTAGGTAAATATGAAGTGCACATATGAAATGATGGACCCTGAATTGCTGGTATCCAGGAATGTGTTTTTAGTGTTCCAATTGCTTCATTAATATGTCAGCTTAGTCTTCATTTAATGATCAGAAAAATACATGGTAAAATAAGACTTGACTAGAAATGGCATGAAAACCGTCATGGTGTTGCTGTAGAAATTTGTGGTGCGTTTCTGCATTAGGATTTCGGTCTTCCAAGTCAAAGATAAGTAGCAGAAGTGGAAAAACACCAGAGAAGAGTGACAAGAAGAGATGTATGGAGCAGCTTCCCTGTGAGAAATGACTAGGATAACTAGGTCTCTTCACCTTGAGAAAGGAGTGGCTGGGAGAGGATGTGATAAAGGTCTGTATTAGGAAGTGCATCGGGAAGGATGATTGTTCACTGCCTCTTAAAAACAAGAAGTGGGGGGCAGCAATGTAACCACTAGGTGACAGATCAAAACAAATCAAAGGAAGTGGTTTCTCAGATGCTTGTAATTAGACTGTAGAGCACGGTGGATGCTGCAGGATGTTGTGGATGCTGTCAATGTACAAGTGGTCAAAAAGCAGGCACAGAGGTTCCTGGAAGAAAAGTCTACCAAAGACTGTTAGATACAATGATATGACTTCTGCCTTAGGAAGTCCCTAAGCTGAAAGTTTTTAGAAGTTATCAGAGAGTGTTCTGAAGAACTTTCACTAGATGTTTGCTTTTATTTTCATAGTCTTCAAGCATTTACTGTTTGCTGCTCTAAGCTAGAGTATGGGGTATGTGGGCCTCTGATCTCACACCAGTGCAGCCATCTTTGTTCTCTCTAACACTCACCACAAGTTTTAATGTGACATCACTTTGCAGTTTGCTTGCTTCCTTTTTCTCACCTTTCAGAATCCTTCTGGTATGTCCCTGGACTTTGTGGTGGCTCCCTCAGCCACCTCAAACCCTACGTGCAGTTTAGCACTGGGAACAGAGGGAAGAAGTCATCTGAATAATGAGCTCATGGCTAGTCAGACATGAGTTGATATATGGGGTAAACACACAGATTGGAATTCTTTCATAACATCTTGCTTATGAAAAGATAACCATGATATTTATATCTCCCTAGTTACTTGTAACACCCTCATACTGTGTAGTGGGGGGAGTGGTTTCGTTCTGTTTTTAAAGCAACTTTCCCATTTAATGCTTCATTGTGTGCAGGTTTCTTAATACTGATTGTTTTGTGTCTGACTTATGTATTAGGTGTTAAAAGAATCTCAGCATCCCAGTAGGAGTAGATTTTTAGTGAATTCTCTCAATGGTATTACCCCACTAAGCTCAAGAGATCGTTTCCATGCCAGTTTGTACATAAGCACCACCTGTGAGTGGAATTTTATGTTTTGGTGGTGCCAAAGGTTAAGCCTTATCATGATGAATTTGGGTCCAGAATGCTAGAAATTCCAGGTGCTTTCTTCGTAGCCAAAATAAGTGGCTGGAGAGCTCTGAGAAACTTCCCTACTTTCCAGTCTTGGTAAAGCCTGGTATTAGAGTATTTCCTGAAGGTAGATGAGATTTGCTTTGATATCCATCTGTGCTTTCCTACTTCAGAAGACCTGTACCTCCCCTTCAGTTAGCACACAGTGCAGCTCCCTGCAGAGGTGAGAGCACTGTGTGTGTGGTATAATAGTGCTTAATGTTAACCACAAGCTTTTTATAGCAGAGCTCTTCTTAAATGTGAAAATTTCCATACAACTTTTTTTCATGCTACAGGGTGTCATATTTCAAAATGCAGCGCTATGGCAAGCCAGTGGTTAGTTTATATGATTACTCTGAAATTAGTAAAATGATATAGTGATAAAAATGTTGGCTTTGTGTACTGTAATTTCTTCCTGCAGTGATTTCTTAGGTTTAAAAGTAATTTTGTTGAACAGTACAGTAGTATTTTGCAGAAATAACTTAAGCTTCAATAGAAAAGATTTATTTTCATTACTTGTGTTGTTTTACTGACTTTCTTAGTTTGCTTTGTGCTTAAGGTTCAGTGACAAATGGTGACAGATTGGGTTATAACAAATCTATACATTTAACAGCTTTATGTTCTTTTCTTTGTCTCTTGTAGTCACGGAATGAGTCCTCAGACAAAGTATTTTTCCAGTAGGGGAAGAAAACCAGTATCTAGCTATTCACAAGTAAAATGTATCATACTTTAAAATAGAAATTTCAGGCATAGCTTGGGTAGCTTTTTGTTGTTCATCTTCTGCAGACCTGCTATTCCGAGGTGCCAAAGCCACATTTGTTTGGAAACCTGACACAGCTGAGAGTTGTGCATTTGCCATATGTGACTCTGGACATTGGTCTGGATGGTTAGTGCTATTTTTTCATGGGGAAAAGAGTACAATTAGCCTTGAGAACTTGTACCACAATAATCTGTTGCTTATATCTGAGTAAGATAATTTCAATGAAAGAGGCACCAGCTGATTTTTGTTTTCTGTCTTTGGCGTTGGGGCATGGGAAGAAGTTGTGTGCTGTGGAAGTATGAGCTGAGAATCGCAGTGTCCGTGCAGCGTTACAGCAGCAGTAAGTGACGCTGATGGAGGCACACACACCAGTGGTGAGATTACTCATTCATGGATGAAAATTCTGTGTTTGGGCAACCTCTAGGCATGGCAGAAAGCAGGCCTGTCCCAAATGGCTTGTTGATTTGGTATGTATACTGAGAGGATAGTTACTGTCCTTGGGTGATAGGTGGGCAGAGATCTGTCTGAACTTGTTAAGTTTTTGGGGGTTTTGGGAGGGTTTGTTTCTTAATTATTATCATTAGCTCCGTGCTCAGGCATTTCTTGGACATTTCACAGACAAAGCATTGCAAATGCCACATAACCTTAAGCAAGAGGCAGCATGAGCAACTTCCTCTACATTGGAAAAAAACAAGTGATTCCTAGGAAGTCAGGGATGGGCCCTGTATGTTGTTCCTCTGGGGAATGATTCCTCATACTTCTGGGCTTCAGTGTAAGGCTCTGGCATGCTCTTGTTCTACATGTACTACTGCTGTGCTACTTTGGTGGATGTTAAACCTTCTTTACGCAGAAATCATTGTTCTGAGACTTGAGAATAGCCCTTTTCATAATTACAGGGCAAGTTGTAGGTCACTGAAATGTTAAGAGTGTTCATTTAATGCAGTGTACTCTTCAAAAAAAACCACTCTAGGCTTTTTACACTTTGTAAAGGAAAAGAAAAAAAAACCCCAACAAAAAACAAAAGCCCAGTAAAATACCCAGGCAGAGTGAACAAAAAAATATGTTCTCTAATTTAAAGTGATCCAGAGTCTTCTCAAGTTCATGAACCAGCACCGCCGTTTGATGTCAGCAGAACTGAGCGGAAGCGTGTGGTTTGCTCGCTCGCTGCTGCTGTGGAGTCACAGCTCCTCGCTGGCTGTGGATGGGCTGTGCAGGGCAGACCACAGTGCAAACCCACTGATTGTTTGCCCCAGGATTAAGACCCTGCCCCAAACTGAAACGTCAGCTCCTTTACCTTGTGCCATCCTGTACGTTGTGCGGTGTTTCGCATCTCGGACAGGGACAGACCACGATTAACGTAGCAGTGGGCAAGGACATCTCCTGCTTCTACTTGGCCAGATAGCCTCCATCGTAGGAGGGAGGAAGAGAAAAAGCAAGCTACGTTCTTGGACAGAGAAGCAAGCTGCTGCGGGAAAATAAAAAAAAATAACATTATTGCCTCATGTTCCTTTAGCATGTGACCAGTTACGGCAATTGCTGATTGTCTACATACCAGGAAAAAAAATGCCCTGTAGTATAAAAAGTTCCCAGTCTCTACTTCAGGTCATTACAAAGGTCTAAAGGCAGTTACCAAGAAAGTCAACTACTAATGCAACTTTTAAATATTCTTTGCTGAGCAGGAAAAAATCAGAAAGGACAAGAGATTGTTTCAGGGGCGGGTTATAATCTGTGGTGAGCTTTATTTTTGTTTTCTATCATCTCTGTGATTAGCTGAATGAGATGATGTCTCTCATTCTTTGAAAACTAGCTTTTAAAATATAATGAAGCAGATAGAAAAGAAGCAATTTAAGAGAGGTCACTGAAGACTTGCAATGCCCATTTAACACTTTAGGTCTAAGAGGATACTACAGAGTGTATTCTGTATTCTAGAGTAAGGCTGCTTCTGGGTATAGGGAATCTGCAGCTGGAGCAGATGCTTAAAGTTGAGGTGATCAGTTACGGTGTCTCAGGCACAGGGGAAACATATGCAGAGATTGCTTGTCCCAACTCTTCCAGCCTGATAGGCTTTCTTGGCCCTGGTCTGTCCCTTCCAAACAGACAAAAAGAATTGAGGTATACACACGTCTCTAGTGTGGTTGCCTTTGTTGCAAAGAGAACAAGTGTGAACAATATACAGTGGCAATGAAGAGATTTCTGCCCTGATGGCAGTCAAAGTTTCCATCCTGCAGAGGTTGATTTTGCTGAGCAATACTAGAAAGAATTTCTGGGAAAAGAGTTTTCATTCAATTAATCAATACTATATCAATAATTATATTCTTTATATTGAGGAATAGATATAAAACTTGGTAATAATGTAAACAAACAATGCTATATATTAATTAACAATACTATATATTCTATATATTGTATGCAAAATATTAAAAAAATTATGTTTTCTATGTTTATATATACTTATAAAATATTCCATTCAGCCATCTAACTGCACAAAATAATGAGCTTATTACAAACTTTTTTTTATTTTTTTCCTTTCTGTTAGGATTTATTTCTATTTATTCATGGTTCTTTTCATTGTGAGGTGTCTGTCCATTGAGAAATAGGGAAGATCTAAGTAGATGTAAGTATGTGAATATTCCTCTGATATAGCTGAAGAATTACTGCTTAGTCTGTGCACATTTATGCAGGTCTAAAACAAATGATTTCTTCAGGAGAGTGTTTTTAGTGAACTAATTGCATTTAAGAAATGGAAGGCTTCTCCTGGAAGTGTGTATATGTCCCCATTTTTGCTTTGTGGAAATACTAAGTAGCCATTATTTTATGCATTACCCAGGTAAAGATATGATGAAATAATGAGTACTTCACCAGGAAAGCTCTTGGTGATTATAGAAGTACTTGAGACATGGAATGCATAAGCATAGCAAAACCAAGGTACATGTCATTTGGGTATTGGTAAAACCAACCCGCTTTAAAAAAAACAAAAAAAAACAAACAAAAAAAAAACCTTAAAAACCTGATCACATTTTCCTGCTCAGGAAAATCAAAATAAAACTGTAAACCTCAAAGTTTCTGCAAATGATTTGCTGCTAACGTCAGTATTTTTTTTTTAGAGAATGAGATGTTTTAGATCAAGCAAGCATTCTTCTGACATTAGTGACGTAATGGTCTCGTGCTCAGATTTCCTGTTTACTTTGGGTCTGAACACAGGCATCTCAAGAAAGAAGGTGCTAAAACTTTCATTACGCATGTGCATATAAAGACAGTCCAAACTGTTCTGAGATCTGTAGTAAGCTTCATGTACATTTCTGTTCTCTAGAAAAAAGGGGCTAAGTGACAGTTCAAAAATCTCATAAAATCAGAGGTGTCTCACTTTGCTGACCAAGCTAATTCCTCAGTTTTAATCCCATAATGCAGAAAATTATCAGGCAATGTCAGTTTGGCAGCCTTATGAGCTACTGTCATGCTCTTAACTGGGACCTTTGAGTTTGTCAGCAAATTCGTCTGAAGTCAAGGGACTTGGTGTCCCTTAGAGATGAATTGCTGCTCTCCTAAATCTGGGGAGCTCACAGATGGCAGTAAGGCTTCTTTGTGGTGAAGTTCAGGACTTGGTTTTATGCTGTAACTTTTAATGAATTTTCTGTTTTAAATCATAAATTCTGTGAGCATTCACAGTAGAAGCGACGCATCTTGTTCATAATTTATATGTATGAATCATAGTTCTAAGTTGCAAGCTTACTTTTAAATGTATCCTTTTTTCCTAAAAGGCAGAGATCATCTGGCTGTTGTTTTATTTTCCTAATTATAAAATAACAGGGATTATATTTAAAACTTGCTGCAACTCTTCCTAGGCCTTTGAAAATATGAATACATCAATCTCCCTTAAGCTACCCTCCCTCTAAAGAATAAAGGAGTCTGTTATAAAACAGAGCCTGGTGGAGATCTTGTATGGGCTGAGATCAGAAATTAGCATTTTTGAGAGTTTCATTGTTTCATTTTGCTTTTTAATGCTGTATGGTTGCATTTTGAGAAACAATGTCACAGATGTGGAAACTTGCTTCATCTCCATAATACAACTGCTGAGCAGTCTAGAGAGTGAAGTTCTGAATTCAGGTCAGCACAGCTTTGCTGCCAAGGCAAGAGGCCTTGTTTTACTCCTAGGTGATAAAAATCTAATAGTAGAAAAACACAGAATGCAGTAAAGTCACCAAGTGGATTTTGGTCTGTTTTGATGGTCTGTAGAAAATGAGATTATGGGTTGGTTTCGTTAGCTGACTTCATTAGACCTGTGTCCTGTGAGCATAAAAAGAGTACTTCTAAATGTGTAATTGTGATACCAGCATAAGAAAAACCCAGCATCATCACGTGCTTTGGCATGAAATTATCGAGTGTTTAGAGATTCTGCAAACACTCCCTTAATCTGGTGGGTAAGAAATTGCTGCTTGTGGAGCTGTTTGGGAATTTACATTGGCGCTAGAAACCAAAACTGGATCACGGAGAGCACATTTATTACAGTGACAAATGCACAGGCAAGATAATATACAGCATATTGTAAGAAAAACATAGGATTTTGCTTTTGGAAGAATAGAGGAGGAAGGAGCAGCTTGCTGCCAGCTGCATGAGAATGGATTTGGGTTGGTGGGAAGCACTCACCAGAGGAGAATGTCCTGCAAGGGTCAGGCTGGGTCCAGTGGAGCAGTGCTCTGAATTAACATGGAGCAGGATTAATAGTCCTCCATTCATGGCTTTTACCTCATTAACTGTGTGCAGAGGGTCCTGGTGCTCTGTGCTAGCCACACGGCCACACCAAGTAGCATTTGTGTGAAACCAGGTGGGGCTCAGCAGCTCAGCTGGCTTCCAGGTGTAACTTGTCCCTGGATGCAGTGGATCTCCAATCGCCCAGGGCTATGCCTGAGCTAAGACGGCTGAGCCAAGCCCACTGTATCTGTGGGATGGGTAATTTGCAATTTGGATAACACACCTCTGAAGTGTTCTGGTGGTAACTATAGAAAAAAGGGGAGAGAAATGCAATGCAACACACATTTTAAAATAGTGCTTATCAGTAGTTTAACTTGTAATGGATTTGATACCTCTTAAATTGTTTTTTTGCAGGCAAAAACTGCTTCTCCAAAATGAAGATGTTCCTGTTATCATGAACACTTACTTTAGTCAGAAGGTGCTACTCGGTGAACATTCAGAAGCCAGAGAGAAGACATATGGTCTTACAAAGATGCTTATCAGGAAGAATATTATATCTTTGGCACAGACCTTCAGACTAGATGACCTTGATGATAAGTTACACCAGGAACCTTCAGATAATCAGGTATTGTCCATTTGGTTCACAATTAAGCACTTGGTAAGAAGTTGGTGAGCAGATGTTTGGAAATCATAAGAAAAACAAAAATTCTAAATTACTGACCTGTTTGGTTTCCCCTTTCATTTAGTCAAGGCTGAATAATATGTAGTGTTTACTTTAATAATATTTTCTTAGTAGAGGCTTTTGGTCCTTCCAAATGCTGAACTGCTGTGAGGTTATTTTGCTGAAATCTCACTACTGTGCTAAATAGTCGTTATAATTTGGTTTTTCATTGATTTTTCTCTTATTCTTTATAGCCGAATAGCTAAAAAATAGCTGTTTTCTTCTAACTCACTCAAGATACTATTTTAAATAAGCATTCCTTTTTCCTGTTCCTTTGTCTTAACTCATTTCCTTTTTGATCCTATCCTTTTTTTAAAGCATCATTTGATAACATCATCCCCCATTCCTGCCCCATCAGTTTGTTTTCTTTCCTTATTTTGACTTTATTTGTATTAAAATGACTACTGACTCTGTATTTCTGTAACTGTGGTTGTAAAAGCTGAGGTATTTTATGAGATTTGTTTTCTTCATAGTCTGTGCCAGCACTTTCTGAAAGTAAGGCTCTTGTAAAAGCTTTATATTGGCTACCTAAATGGTTCTTAACATTTGAGAAGTTTGGCTCTTCAAGTTTGAAGAACAATGAGTGTCAACATTTTGTGTTTGCCTTATATATAATTCCCATTATAGGCCTGGGAATTAAAAAGTTACATAAATCCTAATCGCCTTCCTTGCTTCAACTCTAACTTGTAAAAACCTTCTACTGTGGTATTTGAAAACCAGAACAGTTTACTTGTTCCCTTCATGGCTCCTAACAAACAAACCACTTCATTAAAAACTTGGTAGACAAGTTTTATTGCAACCAGTTTGTAGACAAAGGGTAGTGTCGTACCACAATTTTCTTTTAAATACTGCAAATTCTTCTTTATTGGTGTATAATACTTGTGGCACAGCCTGTGATACTCTGAAAACCTTTCTTGGCATCCAGCTTTTTATAAAAGCATGTCTCATTGAGAAAACAGAAATTTGGCTCATACTGCAAAGGGACCTATATATATTGACCATGTTAGTCTATACTTGCATACAATTTTCATCAAGAGAGATTTATTTTAAAATTAAGATAAATTACATTATTCATTTAGATTAAGGCAAACTGTAGTGTTCACAAAGTTTATTTTGCAAGTTTGGAGACGGTTTTATTAATAGAATATGTTTTTAAAGTTGTGAAAAAATAAATTAAAGTTTTTGCATTAAAAGTTTTGTATTTTTCATTAATCATTGAATTCTTTTACTTTTAAATATATTTCCATTGAAATGTGTAAGTCTGAGGACTAGCTTACTAGCCTATAAAGACACCTGTTCATTTTCAACTTTATTTGAAAGTCCAGAAGCGTTCAAGATGAGTTTCACTCTTTCTTATAGAAGAGGAAGGAACAGAACATCAAAGAAGTAAAAATGAAACTCCATTCAAGGGGAAGAATCATAAGGGTTAATATCAGTTCTGTTTTCCTGCTGCTGTCACCTTCATCTGTCAGGGCTTGAGTTAGCTCAGTGCAAAGCACCAGTTAAATACAGGAGTACACCATGTGTGCAGCTCCCCTGAGTGTTTATTAAAAATACACAGTAAATAACTGGCCACTAGTCTGTAAGTTAACTTAGGAGCAGTAAGTATTTTGAAACTGATTTTGCACTTGCAACTTGATATTTCTTGCTGACATGTTCCTCTCTAGCTCTATATAGTTTCAAGGCTCTTTGGGGAGAGCCTCTGTTTATCTTTGTGGGTTTTCCTTCACCAGGTTGCTTGTGCTCCACAAATCCATAACAAGAGTGATTCCAAACAGCATCCCTCAGCACTGAGTGCCATTAATGATTCCCTGCTTGACATGGTGGAAAGCCAGGGAGCCGTGGGATGGAGAGAGGTGCAGGTACGGGTCGTTATCCAGAGGGTGTACGGTTTGCCTGCAAGAGAAGGGTACAGAAGCCACCCTCAAGGAAACAAGCCTCTTTGTGCAACACCCACCACGAATTCAGATCCACCAGGTGTTAGGTGAGTAATGAGATGCGTGGCAATTTCTTTGTTGAGGCTGTTACACATGAGAAACCAAAGAGGAAGGAGTTCATAAATGTCATTCTTAAGTTGTCAGCCTGTGGGGAATAAGCACACTCAGCAAGGAAGGCACAGGGCTGTTGATGGGAGTGGTGCCATTTTTTAATAGGTATGGGTGTGACACAGAAGTAGTCCTGCCCAGAGAAGGGAAGGATGTGTCTATGTCATCAACAGATGACAGGAAGACTGAAAATTAATTAATGAGAAGTTAATTGAGAACATCATATTCTGTTCCTTGAGTTTCTCCGTCATTACATCCCATTTGCCTATTTCAGTTTCTGCTGTGCTCTGCTACTGAGTTATGCTCATGCAATGGTCTTTTGAAACAAAAAAGAAATACATAGAGAGACACAGAAATGAAAGGCTTTTCCATGAGGATTTTGCACAGGTTCCGTTAGAGAAACATAGGAGGATACTTCCATTGTGAAGTCACTGGAAAAAGATCCTGTTGACTTATGGAAATCTGGAGGCCACAGCAGTTAAGATTCCTTTACAGTAAAAAGTGTTGTGGTGTCAGAACATGAACAGCATTGCAGAAACATTACACGCAAACCCCACGGAACATACAGCTTTCAACCAGTTGTTTTAGCCTCTTATGTTTTAGTCTTTGCATCCTAACACTGTTCTGTTTACAGTGGAAGGAATAAAGATTTGGGCCTTGTTTTCTTAAATACAAAAGATATGGCAAACAGTTTTCCTTTCTGACTAATAGTGAATCATTGAATTCTTTCCTTCTCCTTTTATGATCCTCAGGGTTTGAGACCAAAGACTGATTTCAGTCTTTCTCAGCAACCCTGCGTCTGAGATAGCTGTATCTGTTTTTGCATTTTCTTCCTTTGGTTTTGCACTAACTTTTGGTTCTTGCTGGCTTAAAATTTTGAAAGGTAAGATGCATCAGATTTTATTTTCGCTCAGGAAGATCATTAAAGTGAGTTATAGTGGAAGAGCTTGTATTAAGGTTCTAGGTTCAGCCTTTCAGGATATAAGTAAACATTTCTTCCTGCAGAGTTTGGGACTTGAATGGGTATGTGCAATTAGTTTAACAGGTCCTGTTGAGAACTCTCCAGATGTAGTTTTCAATAGGCGAAAGGTTTCTTCACAGTTTTGAAGAATTTGAGTTCCTCTAAGCCACTCTGCAGGTGGATAGTGGTGTCCTCAACGGTCCCTCTCTTGAGCTTGTGAAATACTAGAATTCTCTCAATTCTTGGTACCTTGTAAGCCACTGGGTAATTTACAGCACTCATTGATCAATAAAATTCCTCCAGAAGGAACTTGGAAAGATTATTCTTTCCTAAAATACAAGCTTGGTCATCACCCACAGGAAAGTAATTATCAACAGCCTTGTCCCCAGCATTTTTAGGAGCTTTTTTACATGTAATAGTTATATTGAACACTATTTTTTTAAAGTAATTGATACATCTTGTTGTGTGGACTCTTTGCTTTGTATTTAATTCATTCTTACTATAACATAAACCTTTTATAAATAGGAAAAGTACTTTACCAGCCCACATCAATATGTGATTTTGAGAACAGTAGTCCTCCATGTAGATTTTCTTCCAGAAAGTTACATTTGATCAAATGTCAGGGCAGCTGACAGACTGTTATTCAAGCTGATTTTTCATTTCCAGCTCTTAACCAAAAGTACACTTAACTTGAAGTCACACAGTTTGAGGTAGTTAACCTGCCTGAGCCCACACCCTTCACAGGAATGGGGTGAAAGAAAACAGAAATCTCAGGTTGCACTTCATGAAACATGAAATAGAAATTAAATGAAATGAAAAATGAGAGCTTGTTGCGTCTACGTACTTGCTGTAGCTGGGTATTCTCATGTGCATTTGTTAAACTGGTCTCCTAAAAGTTCCTCAAATTTCATAGATGTCTTAGCTCAGAAAACTGTTTGTTGTTGTTCACAACTATCAGACTGTGTTTTGGATCCTGAATCAAAAAAACCAGTCCACTTTCTCTTTTGCAAAGAAGAGAACGAACACTTCTACAGACTGAGGAATGAAAAACACCTCTTGCTGCTTTATCAGCTGCTATTTCCATGGCTGATAAGCATCCACATGCGACCTCCTCTACCAAAAATGTCGATGTCTGTCACCTGATAGTGAGCAAAAGGGTCCAACATCCTCTGGCAGTCCTTTGAACCAACTGAAGGCTTATTCTTTTGTTACTAAAAACCCCTATTTTTAAACTTCTTTCTGGAAAGTAAAACTGCCACAAAAACAAGGTTTGTATTTTATGAGGCAAGACGAGTTAGATTATTCATTGTTTCATAAGCAAAAATTTCTAATTGTATACCAAGCTACAATAATACCTAATTGATTAGTATTTTAAACAGGCTGGTTTATTGCATGTCTTCTTTTGTAGCACTCCACAATAACCTAGATGCTGTTGTCACAGGGAAGCATAAAAACCGCCACAATAAGCTGAAAAGAAGCATGAAATTAAACATGGAATAGGGGAAGTGATGCATTTGGTTCAGGGCATCCAGATTCTAGTAAGAGAGTGGCAAATTGGGGGAGAAACCTCTATTTTGATTGTAAGGAAATGGATTCATTTAATTGATTGAAACTAACACTTATGAAACATAGAAACTGCAAGGCTGCCTATATGCATCTAGCATTTATTGTTCATAAATACATGTGTGGAATATAGCCTTTTACTGATAAACAATGGGATATGTTTGAAGGGTTTAAGTTAGCTCAGCTGAAGTATTCAAAGCATTTTCCAAGGATGCTGAGAAATCTTTGCAGAGACTGAGGAGTTCTCCCGCTTCTGTTGTCCATAAATTGGATCCACATTCCCTGTATTATTGTTGAAATATTTGCCTTTTCCCCCATAACTAACTGCTCTTGCAAATGGACTTTTCATGCTGAAGGAGTTTCTTGAGGGGGAAAAAAAAAGAAGAAAATATGACTCTCTGTGACTGTCTGCCCATTTCCAGCATTCCTGGCATACTTTTTGCTGCCTTTTCCCCTCTGATGGCAGATAGATACTTTTGTTAATGACACAACACATGTTTGTCTAAACCAAATTGTTTTGATTCTTTTTAAAAATGTCCTGGCTTACAAAGTATGAGGATCCCAAAGAGACTCCTGTCAACCTGAGGAGCTCACTGGCCCAGAGGTGTCTGACTCATTGCGTCGGCCTTGTACTTTGTGTTCCTGGGATAAAGCAGTGTATAATTTGGATTTTGCTCCTGCCAGTATCTGTTTGTTTTGAGCAGGCCACGTGAGTTTAGTAAAAAATAGAGCTGGTCAGTTTTGTGCCTTAAAGGACAGGGCTGGTTGTGTGGTAGTCAGTGTAACTAAAATAGATGCATTTTTAGGACTATTAGGCAGTTAAACTGGTCAGAGCACTCGGAGGCTTTGTGTGAGGAGGCTGGACAGAAAAGGGTGTTGTCATGAAGGAAGATCTAGCCACTGCTGGTAGAAAACAATGCTAGCTATAGCTGTGAATCCACACTTTGAAATCTGTGGGTGACTAGACAAATTTTCCATTCACTTCTCTTGGCATGTTTCAACCTATTTCCTACCTGCACAAAGCCTACTATAGCTTTCTATTCCAAGAACAAAAGAAAGACCATACATTTACTTTAAAAATTAGGGTGATCTGCATCTCTGCACTAGTTGTCATCTGTACTTCTTTCAGTTTTGCTCTTTATTTTGTTTTCCATTTGCCAGATCATAGAGCAGTGGAAAGGTCTGCCACCATGCAAGCAGGACCCTTGGGGAGCAAAATATTTAGAAGAGCTGAGGATTTGTGTGAGTGGCTGGGAGAAATAGAAGTGAGGAAAACACATTTCTCTTTCTGAGCAGGCCCACAGAAACATGATAGTCAGTTGCTGTAATTCATTGTGGTCTAGCAAGTTGTTGCAAGTTTCTGAGTAGTCTGTTCATATGTAATTCTTTGTAAAACAGTTTTATTGACAAGTGATAATCCTGTAGAACTAATTAATTTCTAAATTGGATTTCATTTTCCCCCCTCTTTTTCTTCATCCAGTGATCTTGGCTGTTTATCTTAACACAGATCTAGTCAATGGGTTAACTTACCTGGCAACAGGCACAAATAAAAGTTGAGTGTCAGATGCTGCAACTAGTATTCCAAGGAGATGGATTAATATATTGAAAAGTTGTCCTTCTGGTATGGAAAACCTACCTTAAGCTTTATAAAGCTTATGGAAATAAACAAAAACAACTTTAAAAAACTCTGGAGGTATTCTTATTTGAAAAGAGCCCAGATTGGAAAGGATTGTCGTGAAAGATTCATGTTCACAGATGCTAACATCTGTCAGAATGTTTTTTGTGGCTGACTTAAATCTGTTTACAGCATTCCATTTGTTTTTTGTGTTTTTTTCAACAAAACATTTTAAATGGAATGGTCATAAATGCAAGTTTTTAAAAATTACATTATGTTTCTGAGATGTGATTTTTCAAGTGGAAAATAAACAGGAAATAAGTAACTGAAATGAGTAGAGAGTACTCCATAAACTAAAAGGTTTCTCTATTTTTGCCCTTTTCAAATCCTTCTCCGAAGTGAAGATACGTGCTCTTAATATTCTTGCAAAGTAGTCTAATTGCTACTTGACAGACTTATAATAGTTCTCCTAATAGCTGTGGTTCAAGCTCTAGTAACTGGTTTCTGCTTTGAAGTCTCTCTCTCTTTTTTTTTTCCTTTTTTTATTCACAGTAAAGACTCCCTGACACTTGGATTATTCCCTTTTGCCTCCACCCTGCTCTATTTGTAATTCTCAAACTGGAGCCACCAAAACAGAGAGTAAGAACAAAAGACTGTTGGAAAAACAGCTTCAGTATCACACTGTCCTACTAATACTTTAAATTGTCGTGCATAGTTAACACTGTAGCTTCCCCATGCTGTTGTCTGGGCAGCCCTGAGAGTCTGTTTTCCCTGCTGCTGATGCTGCAGACAACCAAATGGAACTTGGGCTTCTTCCAGTGCCACCGCAGTACAACAATTTGTTAATTTGACATTGCCGTTTATTTTTCAGTGCTAAATATTTACACAATCTTATTCTGTCCAAGGGCAAGGTGAAAGCACTGTTATCTGATATACTCTGTACAAATAATACAAAAAAAAAAGGACCCCTCAATGTACAGCAGCGGTTTTCATCCCTGTGCTAGAAACAGGCAATTGAACCACTTGCTCTTGTTCTAAAACATGTCAGGGCAGTGATAAAAAATGCTGGTACAGAAAAGAGGCTCAAGAAGACCATAGCCAGCACAGACCACAAGTGTGACAGGGATTCAGTCTCTTTGGAAAGCAAATGGGCAGGAATAGCAACCAACTATCAGATGTCCAGTAAGTACTGTGTGTGCAGGCTCCTGTATGCATCTAGCAAAAAGGAGACACTGCTTGCTTGTATTTCCTCCATACTCAAGTGCTTAGACTGATCAGGAAAGCACCCGTGTGCTCACAGAAGACAGTCACACACACCCCAAGCCTTTTTTTTGGTCAAGAAGGATGTATTCCCCATGACAGAGAAATTGTAGAGATACCTGAGTAGCACAGAGAGACAGGTAAGTGGTGTGGAAGCATCATTATGTAGAGCTGTGTGTTCCCCACCACTTACCTTGTAACCATACCATTTCATACCTCTCACCTCTGATGATCACATGCAGGGCTTTAGGAAGCTGGGGAAGCTTTATTTCACCTGAACACCTCATTTCCCACTGCCCTTTGCTTCATGGCTGTATACACCCAATTGGTTGTTTTTGAGGGACTGTGTAAATTGTGGGAATGGGAAGAGTGATGTGGTCCCTGTACATTATCCTACAGTAGAGACCAGTCTAGGGAGAAGAAAGCAAACAATTTGAAAAGGTAATTTTCCAGCCCTAGAGCCACAGTCAAGGTATGTGCTGTTGTACATTGTGTGGTTTCAAACAGAAATAGTAATTTTCCAGCACCTGTTATTTGTCAAGAATTATTCTAAGATGGCCTGCATAAAAGGTATGGAATCTTACCCTTGGCTTTGACCTTTCTTCCCCCCTGAATTTTTGTATCTCTGAAAGTTATGTGGTTGATGGAACTAAGAGCAGAAATCTTCCATTTGTGTTTTACAACTCTACATTTCACTGACTACACAACTTCCTGGAGAATGTGCTGAAGTTGTGCTGAGGCTCTCAGAAACCTTTGTGAAAGTCAGACTGGGTCTCTGAAGTTTGTTTTCCTTCTACCATCATACCCAAAGGCAAGGATCATGAGCAGTGATAAATGTTATAAATGCCTGGATGGAGGTGAGCTAGCAGTTGGGAGAGAATTTTAATCACCTGAATATTGCTTGGAATTTCTTTGCCACTTGGGCAGGTAAACAGTCTTTGTATGCATAGCCTTAAGTTTCTGCAGAGGCAGTGCATGTGCACAAAAACATTAGGCAGATTTTATGTAATAGCAATTTTCCAAATGGAAGATTCTTAGAAGTAACTTTCTGTCATCAGCTTTGTAAAAGCGTCTGATGGATATAACAGATCAGTAGTACTCCTTGGAAAAGAGTATGTACTAACATACTCTTTTGGGAAGAAGGAAGTCTTGAGTCTCAAAGAGTAAGGAATACACGGTTCTGTGCAGATTATAGACATGCTCTATTAATTAAGGAAAGACAGACTCTGAAAGGGACAATATTGCTGAAACAATTGCTGGACATCTATATTTTAAGCTCTTCTACACTTTCTTTTATAAAATGCAAAAGATGAAGATACAGCTAACAGTGGGAATAAAGCTCCTCAGAGAAGACAGTTAGTTCTTTCAGTAAGTATTGTGGTTTAAAATTAGTATGTAAGTTCTAAATGTAACAAGGTTATCTTATGTTCATGTGCCAGTTCTGACTGGTGGCTGCTGGTTTTGTTCCATTTCTCACAGCCAAAGGCAGTCAGCAGCATCACACTGGGTTGGGATCTGCTGTGCTGAAATCCTCAAACTCATTTCAGTTAATGCTTCAACTCCCTCTTTGACTAAAGGGCTTTTCACAGGGTTTGGAGAAGAACATGCTCCTCAAATGGGAAAAGTGATGACCAAAGGCCTGGGATGAACTTCCTGTATATTGCACTTCACAGTGTAAAGATTTGAGTGGGTTGGCAGTTAGGAGAGATTTAGTTATTTTTTAATTTTCGTCCTACAGAGAGGAAAAAAAATGAATTATTTAATTGATACATACTGCCTGATAGATGTTCAAAATGTTTTTGTAACACACTGAATTTAAATACTTGATTGGAGGTGTGTGTTTGACTGCAGCATGGACTCCTCTGGACAACACGCTTTACAAGTGCCTAAGGCTAGGAGTGAATGCAAAGTGTACTTCACAGGTGTTTCAGATTTGACAGGCTGAGAGAGCTGGGGCTGTTCAGCCTGGAGGAGAGAAAGCTCCGGGGAAGAACTTAGGGTAGCCTTCCAGTACAGAAAGAGGCCTTGCTGGAAGGCGGGGAGGGACTTTTTACAAGGACATGTAGTGATAGGACAAGGGGGAATGACCTTAAACTGAAGGAGCATGGGTTTAGATTAGCTATTAGGAGAAAATTCATTAGGGTGCTGAGACACTGAAACAGGTTGCCCAGAAAGACTGTGGATGCCCCCTCCCTGGAAGTGTTCAGAGCCAGGTTGGATGGAACTCTGAATAACCTGGTCTACTGGAGGCTGTGGATTTCCTCTCTGAGGCAGCAGCTTTCCCCACTATTGAATTCAAATATGTTCTAGTCATGACAACTACAGATGTTCTTGTCTTTGTCCTATAACAATGGGATTATGCATTTTCCACTGCCTCTGAACACGTGCCAAAATTTGTAAATTCTGTTTGACATGAGGAAAAATGTGCAAGGAAATTAATTTGATTTGAACAAGTTATGCCACATCTTTAATATGGAGCTATAAATTAAGTGGCTGTATTAACATAATGTAAGTGGGAAGTGAAAGACAATGTTAGCAAAGACATTCGGTGCCTAATCTTTCCAAAAGTGTTTTTAATTTCTTTATTTCTATTTAATTTAATGGTAAGTGGATATTTCCTTTCCAAGGGAGCTGAAAACTGCCAAAACTTTCTTGCTGCAGCCTGGGCTCCTTAGTAATGATTAAAAATATCTGGGTTGGGAGCTCATCTATACCTTGGTGCTTCTGTGTATGAGTCACCATTTCTATTTGGACTGCCAGAGTTTGAGGGAGAATCGTAGCAATAACATCCTGAGAAAACAGGTATTTGAAGTGGATGCATGAACAGTTAGGAAAATCAGTGTCTTTCAGGCTGTTTATGTTTCAACATAAACAAGTGGGAAGGGACTCTACTAAGGTTGTGGATTTTTAAGAAATTGGTTGGAAATCAGCTTGCATGTACAAGGAGAAGGGGGAGAATTCAAAGCAAAACGAGGTGTCACAACTTCAGCAAATCAGTGAATTGCCATCAGATAATTTCTTTTTAAATGCTTGCAAAGGTTGGATCTCATAGGATGACATCTGTATGCTAGATTTAGGAAACTCCTGCGTCGACAAATGAGTTGCATTCTGTGATTTGTTTGATCCCGGCTGAATACATAGAAGCTGCATTTGGGGGTGATCTGCCTGGTTGCAGTTGCTATTTGTGTAGTGCAAATCAGAAGAAATGAAAAAATCATGCATTGAATAAAATCATGAGAAAGAAGAATTATGGTATTTGGAAATAAGATACTTTTTTTTTTTAATTAAAATGAATGTACTTTTGGGTATTCCTAAACTTTTTCAGTGAAGAACCCCAAATTTCCTGATCGACCTTGTGTATAAATGGATTTCAATTATAAAAATGAAAAGTTAAATGACTCTTACTTATTGATTCAGGCTTGTGGTTAGCCTAGCATATTGGGTAGCAAGCCAGCATGCCTGGCCTCCCTGCGAACACCTGAAGGGTTTTTCTCTGTCTGAGGTCATGTGCTGAAGTGCACAGAAGCAGATGGTGACAAAGTAACTGCTTTCACGATATAACCAACTATTTTAACAGAGCAGATAGTCAGTCCAATAGTCAAATAATAATGAAGATTTTGTCTGTATGCAGTGTGGATTAATAAAAATTGCTGATTGTTGTAGCACTTCAGTATCCTGATGTTTTGGTCTCGGTTTGCAACTCTTAGTTCCATGGAGTAGAAATATATGCTTTTTGTCCTTTTCGCTATATGCCCTGGGTAAACCTGAGTCCCTTTCCCCTTTTTTCCCTTTGCAATTTAGTTTTATATTTGGCACAATAAAAATGTAAGTCCTGTAGTAAGTTTTGAGAAAGAACTCCCAGGTATAAAGTGGTGTTTCTCTGCTCCGTGAGTGTTGCCGCCTGCGTTATTTATTGCAACTGAGTCTGCAACAGCAAAGCGAAGGGATATCACAGCAAAACACAGGCATATATGGTGTCATCGGGCTGTGTTCCGACGGACACTTTTCTGCCTGTGGGTCAGCCCCTTGGTGGACAGATATTTCCTGCCTTGCTCCCAGCCGTCGCTGGCAGCCCAGGGCTCGGGGTTGCCGGAGGGCACGTGGTGTGTGTGTGTGTGTCTCTCCCCCTGCATCCCCCAGTGTGTCTCCGCACACGCTGTTCGGTAAACAAGCCCGGCAGAACCAGAGCGAGCTGGTTGAGAGCAGCCAGTTCATTCACACAGACCTCTTGGAAAGCGGTGCCTTTGCGCAGCCCTGACGTACGGGCTGAGGGAAGTGGAGAAGTTAGTATTTATGTTTTCATTAATGCTTTTTATAGCTGCGAGCCAGCTGTAGCTAGTTAGCGTTAGCCTAGGACATCTATTAGCGTGCAGACCTCTTACGCAGGATAAAGGGCTTCTGATGGAAACAGAGTTGTTACTCATGGTACTCCCGGCTGCGTGTTTACATGAAGGCTGTTTGTGCTGACATAGGATATGTATATTAGAACAGCATGCACCTTTCTAACGAGAGAGTTTTCCAGGATTCGGGAGCATTTCGTGTGAAAACTTTTAGTGTAGCAAATCTTGAGATTTGCATCTTTAAATGGAATATTGCTTGTTTAAAAGCTACTCCTTTTTAAATAATGCTCTGCAGCTATGCAGATACTGAAATTATGTTGTGTTTAGCTTTTAGGCTATATTGTGAACAAGCAGTATTCCTGCAAGCCTTGAACACGCCAGTTTGGACTGTTAAAGTTTCTGCTGTGAATGATGTAAGTGGCTGGCAGTAGCACAGGGTGAATTGGACCTAAGGGTTTGGTCTAGAGAAATTGATGGCTCAGCTATCCCTCTCTGGTTTCTCCCAGTTTTTGATTTTACGGGGTTTTTTTTTTCCCCCTCTTCTTCTGGAAGCTAGTTAGTCGGGAGGGCTTTTAAAAATAAGTAACAAAAGCAACTGCAAAACAGAGAATGAGGAAGGCACGAGAAGTTTTGTTTTTAGAGCTCCAGCGTGACAAGCACCATGGTCTCTGGTATTTGCATCAATAAGACAATTTCCTTTCCTGGTCAGTCAGTGTTCCCCTTGCAATTCTGACACCTCCGTTCATCCAGGCAACCACAGAGATGCCTAAGGAAAAAGTAGGAAATTTTGTCTATACTCTGCTTTGCATTTCTGTAGTAGGTGTGAAATGAACTTAGTGCTTCCTCACAGATAATTTAGTCCTTCTAGTAGTTAAAGCTTTGGAATGGAAAGTTTCAGCACTGACTTCCCTCTCAAGTAGTTTTCTTCTTCTGAAGGTAGGTTGTACTGAAGACCATCATCTCTATTCCTTTTCTTCCCAGGTCTTTTGTTGCTATTTGCAGTGTACTTTATAGACTAGAGAAGATACCTTCACCGTTGTAAAACGATCTCAGCATGAATTTCCACTCCTCTTATCTTTGTCACAGTCCCACCAGTTGTCAGTAGTGAACTCTTTTCAATCAAGGGGAATTCAAAAAGTTCATTGTAAGAAGCTTTGTTTACCTCTTTAAGCCTAACCTCATGAAAGCATTGATTACATCAGGCATCATCATGTTAGAATTATACCTTTATGGTTCACAAAAAGAAGCTTTATAGTGCTATTCTTTTTCATCTGCCCAACAGAATCTGTGTGTGAAACTGCTGAGTAGCCCCACATGCCAGAGTCTACTCACATGGTTGAACTAAAGTCTTACCAAGACAAAAAGTCGGGTTATCTCCCAAAATTGAATCACTTCTAATCTTCTGTTCAGATAAATTTCCTCCACCCATCCATTTAGGTACACCACCCTTAATGATCCACTTGAGAAGAATGTGACAGGCTCTTGAAAGCCCTGTGAGGCTGTAGAAGCGCAGTTCATGAATTATGCGTGTTCAGCGCCTACAGCCTTAACCTCATAATACAGGTGGGAGATCTTATGTCGGCAGTATCTAGACTTCCCTACAGATCGTGTCCGTGATTTGGTTCTCTTTTGCCTTTGCAAATGTGGTCAAATCGTACTTCCTTCTAATTTCAAAGTCAACTGGTCTTTTGAGGACCAGAAGAATAATTTCTTACTCGGCAAATTCAGGCTTTGATGTGCTCACATCCTTCCTTTTAATGCAAACCAGCAACATTGTGTTGGAATGTTTTGCACCATTTGGTAAATATGCTGGAAGCTTGTTCAATGTGATGTGATAGGAAACATTTTTGTTCATTTTTGCTATTCTACTAAATGCTTCATAAGCATTTGGTTTTTTTATGCAGAAGGAAATGCCCTATGCAGTGTCATCACATGCTGGCCCTTGGGCTTGTTTTGGACTTGCTGTTCAGCCCTTCAGGGTCCTTGCTCATTTGTTCCTCATGCCCTTGTGACTGAAACGAAAAACCTCTGCACAAGAACTTAGTTGGAGGAATGTGGATAATTGGGAAAAGCAGTTTTACCCAACAGAGTTTTCCCACAAAGATGGCTGGGACAGCCAGCACCGTGCTGCTAGCTTTGGGTGTTGTGGCCACAGATCTTTGTACCAGATACTGTATAGACCGTGTAGCCTAAAAAGCCACGTCTTTCTCCTCCAAACATTTGGCAAAGATGTTTTTAGTGCTTTATCAAAGTTCATACTTCTGTGTCATCTCACTTAACACAGCCAAATTTAACATAGCTAGATCCTGACTGCCCAGTCCCTTCCCTGAGTCAGTTGCCAGTTGTCTTTAATTTTTGGTTTTAATTTATGGCTAGTTTTCCCAACATGCAAATAACATGTGTTTGAGGGCAAGGAGGCATTTTTAACCATGGCAAGGCACCTGGTTACAGCATGGATTTTCCCATTCCTCAAATGCTGTAATGGTCTAGGATAGTACATAATTGTGTCATGCAGCCAAGTGAAATAATTTTTACTAAATCTGGCAGGAGATTTTTCACTTATTTTTTGGATGGATTTTTCTGATTGCTTGAGGATGGTCTTTTTCTTGTGTGTTCTGTCCATAGGATCATAATGAGGCACATGATATGTGGGAGGCAGGGATAACAGAGAGATAAAGCTGTAACTTCTGTCATCAGGCAGTACTGGGTTGACAACTACTAATTTTATCTAATCTGTTCACCATATACCTTACTCCTTATGCTGAGTAATTGCCAGAAACTCCCTTCTTTGGCCCCTTTGCAAAACGTTTAATGCATATTTTCTCTCTCTGTATGTGTCTGTATTATGTTAGTACATTTACTATCTGAGAAATAATTGTTTGGCCTGCTTGAGAAAAAGAAATTATTGTGTTGGGGTTCAGATGTACAAATGGAGTGGATACTGAAGAAGAGGGAGCTTTAAGGAGGTATTAGAATTGGAGACCTTGTTGGTGTGTTTTGAAAATCCATCCATACACAGTACAACTTACTACAGTATAGATAAGAGAACAGAAAAAATTAACAGAGATTTCTCTAGATTATATACCTGTTGTTCTTCACACACACACCCACCCCTTTGTTTCATCCATCTGCTGAAATTTGCTAAAAGCATGGGAGCAGTCTAAGCAAACTGCTGCATATCTCATGTGCCCAATGGGGCATGAACCTGGTTAAGGTTTCTAGGCATTCTGTAATAATTGGTATATGTGCCTTATGGAAAAAGAGTGGGGGAAAAAAAAAGATTATTCATATGGTGTTATTTACCAGTAACAGTTTTTATTTCTGTTTTTATTTGGAAGTGCTAAGTTAGGATTTCAGTTTAATCTGAATTGATGGTCTCTGCTAAGATTACAGTTACAGTGTCTATAAACCCATTGTTACTTTATGGTTGAACATGGGAAATTGTCAAATTGAGACGTTTTATATACTAATGACAGAGAATGTCTGAACTACTCCCTTTACCCCCACCCCCTAATTATCAGTGACCTTTAACTACCAGTTTCCTTCACTAATTAAGTTTTCTCAATCAGCCACATTTAATTCGAAAAACTCAGGTGTTTTGTTTGCAGCAGGACTTCTAGTGTGTGTGTCTTCCTGCAAATAGTCAGACTCACATGCTTTCTTCATCCTATTGAGAAAAAAATGTTGGCTGACCAGTCTTTTCCAAGTGGAGAAGGAGGAGGGAAGGCAAGACTGGAGGAGCATTTCCATGCTGGGCACTTTAGGTCAAGCATGAATGTACAGAAAGGTGTTGAAAGCTTGGGAGAAGCTGTAGGCAGTAAGTGAGAATGATGGTCTTGTTGGGCAGCTTCCCATGGGAGTTGGCAAGATGGTATTTTGTGAAAGATGTGTAGGGTTAATTGTTTTATTGAGCAAGTGCTCAACCACACTTCCAGTCACCCTCTCTCCTGGTTTGGGTCTGCTAAACTATCCAGTAGAGAAATGGGATAAATAAAAAAGAAATTCAAAGCAAGCCCTCTTTATTATGAAATTATGAGAATTTTCATTTTAACATAATTAGTTCTGAAATTCAGAACATTCAACCCATGCCAGCCACTCCCTTCCTCCACTGCCCCAGCAATGCAGAAAAATGCAGATAATCACAGTTTCCCTCTTTGCTGAGGCTTACCTGTATGCAGAATTCTTGAGGAGACGAATGCCAAATACATGAGGTGCACATTTAAACTCTGGTAATTTCCCACAGTAAAACTTTTTTGTTACGCTCATCTGAAGGAATTTTAGTCTAGCTACGGATTAGTAACAGAAACTTGTTCAGTGACATCTTGTCCAGTAATTTTCCCACTAAATTATTTCTTGAGTTACTTTTCATCTTCAGCTCTTGGTCTAGGGACTAAGAGTTCTCTATCACAGGAAGTGTCCTGACAACCCCTCTGCTTCTGAGAGGCAGGAGAGAGGGAAGACCACCGGAGTGTGCTTGTGGAGAAGGCAGGAATGCCGGTGGGTGTAGGGGAGTGGAGGGGAGGTTTGGGCGGCAGGGGCTGGGGTGGCCATGGGGAAATGTGACCCCACGGGAGGCTGCTGTGCTGGCGGGGCTGAGCCTATGTGCAGGCACAGAGCAGGAGCCCAGCAAACATGTGGCTCCTGCTGTTGCTGAGCCCCATCCTGCCAAGTCTCCATGGAGGCCTCTAGTATGGGTTCAGTAGCTTCTGGCAGCCAGGGGCTCTCTGCATTGCTCATTTGTCCTTTGGCTAGAGCTTGCAAAGCACAGCTTCATCAACAGTTTATCACATGCTCTCTCTTCTCCCTGCAGCTCTCCAGTAGCACATGCCCTTTCTCCTTTCCCCTACTTTGTGCTCTGCTTAGTGTGTGACCTGCTATTTCAGAAAACCCTACAGTTTGCTTGGCTTCTTGCAGCATGTAAATGCATTCCCTTCCCAAAGAACTAAAAATCTCTTCTTTTTAAGACCTGACAATTGAGGTGATTACCAAATAGCTTGAGGGAGAATGAATTCGAGTTACATCACTGGGACCATGCAATGTCTCAGCAAAGACTAGTTCAGCTCACAGTGAAGTGTGTTTGAAAGCATGTGTAGTGTTTGTGAGCTGGAAGCAACCCCTGCCTGTAGGTAGCCTGATATATTTTTCCACTATGAAAAATTCTTGTGACCTTTTATTTGCAAAGCTGTTTCAACTCCATTGTTTGCTGTAGACGTTTGATGTTCAGAGGGGAATGCCCTCGAGGTGGGAAAATGCCTTGTTTTCTTTGGCAGCGCCTACAGCTGGCTCTACCATGGAAACAGTTGGGGTTGGAAAGGGAGGAGGAGGAGAGAGATAAAGGGTAGACTTTCCTCTTCCAGCCTGAGAGGTTCATGCCACCCCAGGCAGGAAATATTTCAAGATGCGGGACACAGAGCTGAAGTAAAGCTGTTCCCAAGCCATCCTCCCAAGTAGGGCATAAACCACACTTTTCCAGCTCCCTCGGCGAGGGCATCAGATGGTATTTTACATATGTGTGAATCAACGGGTGGGTGGCACTTACCTATAGCCCGACCCAGGGCTGACAGCATTCCTCTTTCTTTCCCAGCAGTGGGACTCAAATGTGCCCTGATTCAAACGCCACTGGTCTGCTGGAGCTGTGGGCCTGCTAATACAAATAGACATTCTTTAACCATGTGTGGAGAGGCACAGGTGCAAAAGACTCAAAGAAGAGATTCCTGCAGAATACATACATATATATATATATACTGAAAACTGAATGTGTCATCTATTTATTTCAGAGTACTTAACCGTATCACCTTCAGGTTCCAAACAGAAAGGTTTAGGAAGTTTTATCTATATCTGCTTGTGAATTAAAAAAAAAAAAAAAAAAAAGAAAAAAACCCCAATCCACAAGAACACAATTCAGGATGTGTGTGGGTTTATATGTGTTTATGTGAATGAATGATACATATAAACTCTCTGTTTACTCTTTCTAGGCCCATGTTTTTTCCCAGAGCAGCACAGCCTGTTGCACTTTCTATTTTTTGGATCAGGCTGTTCTTTCCATTTTCTGCTCTTTTATCAGCCATGAATTTCTGTTTTCACAGCACAAACTTGAGATCTCTCTACTAGTTTGCAGCCAGTATATATTTATTAATGAACTTTAAAGTCTTACCTTTCTCTTTCTCTCTCCCCCCAGCTTGGTGTTATACAATAGAAAGAGATGAATATTGCTAAATAGTTACAATTTGTTTGCAGAATCGATGTGGCATGTAAAACAAATAATTACACATACAAATAGTCCTGGTACTTGCAGCTCTTTCTCCTGCATACGCACATAGGGGATTTACACGCCTGTAAGGTCATATTTTGCTTACATAAACGATCTTATCTTCTTGCACCCTGTGCTGTGTGGTATTCCAAACATTGCGGGGAACATGAAAAATGTTAACAGTGTATACAAATCATCTTGGCATATGGCACACAGTATAGACCAATTGCAGAGCATGTGGGATAGGGCAGTGCAGTGATTAGAATTTTATTCATGGATTTGTATGTCTTTTGATTGTTTCACGTTTAAAGTAGTTTGTTCATTCAGGGTGAATAACGGTTTTATTTGAACAATTAAAGTGAGCTGGGCTAAGAAAGTGCTTCTCTGAAAGGAGCTGAGAAACTGAAAAGAGTCCCAAAAAGTAGCATTGGAGGAGGAAAGAGAGTCAAGGAATGTTGGGCAGTGTGGGGACACTTTTTAAGGAGCTGTGCTAGAACGGCAGCACTGCAGGAGTCACTGGCACGCTCCCCAAGGTGAAACCAGAAGGTGGGCTTGGGACCAGCATCTCATATTTGCCCTGTGTGGAAAATGTAGAGAGAACACTATAGTTCTTGGATTTCATACAGGAAAATAAGTCCCAAAATATGTTAATCTGGGGAAAATGGGAAAGGGAGGATACGAAGGAGATGTGGGAAAAGAAGAGGAGGAGATGAACATTCATCTTATTTATTGTGGTTGTAAAGGTGTGCCTAGGATTGGTTGATGGGGATTGGATTAAGTGGTAATTGAGTAACAATTAATGAATCAGATAATCATTAATTCTGACCAGATAATGAGGGAGGGTAGAAGAAACCGTGTGTTTAAACAAAGGTGGTTTTAGTTGAGTGCAACTATCTATTACTTAAGGGGGCTGGAGGGAGGGGGGAACTGGACATTGCCATCTTTGTTTGTCAGGAAATGCTTCAAACACCAATTTAGCCATTTTTTCATAGTGGATTGATCCAAGATTTGATCCTGCTTCCTTTTTGTCCCATCAACTACTGTCTTAGAGGTTGTATGCACCTTCCTTTCTCAAGTCTGTGAGTTCTAAAGCGGGATTTCCCCACTTTAAAAACACATCTCTCCATGTTACTCTCTTCAGTTGATACAAACCACTGCCAAAGAGTAAGTAATTCTTTATGAGTAACTGAACCCTCTCTTGAGTAAAAGAACATTTTAATCTTATATAGGTATGTTACAAGTGAAGGGGAGAAGTGACCCCCTAGTGAAGATAGTTTCCTCTTATTAGAAAAAAAAAAAAAAACAAACAAGAAACAAGCTCTTTGTCATGTAGGGGTTTTTAAATCTTGATTGTATTATGTGTGTCTATTTGCTTTCTTCATCTTTTTGCTTCTTGTAATTTTGCTGAAAAATCTTGATGCTACTGATAGAATGACAAAATACAGGGAGTGAGGTAATTGCATTAAGGGAATACTGAAAAAAACCCTCATAATTCAGTTTCTCCTGCTATAAAGACTTACAGGTAGCTTCTTGCTTTAAACTAGCATAATATAATAATATTAAGCATTTCTGATGGTATTTAAGACTGTCTGGTGAATGTTTTAAAGAGGCTGAGAAAAATTTGTCATTAGCTTGTTGGTATAGTCTTAGGTTGGCTTTATAAGAGAGGTTAGGTAAGAAACTGAGGTAAGATATTGCTATTTGAATACTTGAAGTAATGATTCATTTAATGCTTTACATAAATACAGGATTTTTAACTAGCATATGTTTATTTAGGTCCAGATTATTATTTATGAGTTGCTTGACATTCCAAAAACCCGGGAACAAAAGACTCCTTATACATAATTTCAAAAGGTGTGGCAATCAGGTAGGATTATCTCTCTTACCGTGTCATAGTATCTTGATGTTTTGTTAGGGCGTTTTACCCTTTTATTGCTTCCTAGAAGAAATTTAATAAGCTACATACAAATAATCCTTTAATTTTTAAAAAATTGCTTTGTTTGACTTGTATTTTAGATAAATTAGGCAGCAGTTAACATAGTCCTGAAATTTTCAATAAACTGAAGTGGAATGCAGCATTTCATCCCTCATGAGTAATAAACTGCAATTACTACACCAACTTTTTTTAAGAAATATGACTAATGTTTGAAGTCACATGACTAATACCAGCTGATAAATAATCGCATTTTCCCTGACAGGCAGCAGGTTAACTAGTGAACAGTCAAAGAAGTATGATACTTGAGACTTTTCAAGGATCAGTTATTTAGCATAGCTCAGTTCCCTGGAAAAAGTAGTTCGTTCTCCTCCTGTCAATCCTGTTTTTCAATTATTTTGTTCCCTCCTCAAAGGCCAAGCTCTCTGACATCTTTATGCATAGCTGTGGTAAAACACAGTGCTGTGAAACTAATTCTGCTAAATATCTGTTGCCTGTTCCTTTGGAAGGTTAAATCATTGGTGTATTGTTCCGTTGGACATCTGAGAAGCAAGATTTGCTTTATTGTTACTGACTTTTCCTTTTCTGCTGTGACCCCATTATGGTGGTACCACAAAGAGAAGTGTTCTAGATGTTTGCATGACATTTCAGGAAAACTTACGCCCGAGGAGGTTTTGCTGCACTGGTGGTGCCCCAGATTATTTTTGAGCTACACTGGGGAGTTTATAGGAAATTGCATCAAATACTGGAAGTACTAATAAAACCTTGGCCTTACCACAGTCGTGGCAAAATTTTGAAAAGCAGCCTCATCTTTGCATGCTGACTGGAAGGAGCTACCAGGCTGCTCTCAAAGATTTGGCCATTTAGTGCAAACTCTTTGGACTTTGCTCTTGACAATTAGTGAGGGATTGGGAGAGGAACACCCTTCCTAAGAAGCCAGGAGCCACGCATCATTTTATAGATAGAAGGAAGAGGAGGCAATCTTCTGTATTTTCAGTAGCTAAAAATCACATAAGGTTTAAAGTGCAGCAGGGGTGGTGTGCATGCCTTTGAATTTTCTCTAGAGAAAGTTTGTGTCTTACTTGGTCAGAGGAGGAAGAGAGCTTTGTTATCCCTGGTCCATGTACAGTCAGGCCAGCATGTTCCTGCTTGTAGAGCTGGAGTAAGGTTCAGCTCCCTGTACATGCTGATCAAAACACATCTGATATATGTTCCTAGGTGCTCCTGTGGATTTCTCAAACTTAACATAGACAAATGAGTTGTAGTGCTGAGGGCTAAAGCCAGGAGAAATTGCACATTATCCACTCAAGCCTCAGACCCCTCTACAGGATGTCTTCTTTCACTGGGGTGAATAAACTGTGTTTTATATTTGTTTAAAATTCTGAAATCTTCTGCAAGCAGAACATGCTTCATATTTAGAAAGAAAATATTCAGAGGGCTTCATCATTCCAAGATTTCTTTGGATTAAGAACATTTAAAATATTGTCTCATAAACTGAATTACGACAAACAGCTCTCAAAGGCTACTGGAGTTCAGTGAGAGGTTTGGGAAGGGACCAGTAGTTATGTATTACATCAGGTGGTGTAATAAGTACATTGCCTTGTAAGTCTTTTCACTTCTTCTGTAAGGCTAAATCTAGGTGCAAGTGTACATAAATTACTGTTACCTCTGTGTGATGGGCTAGACTATTTGGATATCCATTTCACATATGGATAATACTATTCCAATCTGAAAATAAACACACTAGGAGCTTGTGAGTGGTAAATGGTGGAGGGAAGATTGGTCTCTCAATAGTAAAAGCCCCAAATGCCTGTCAGAAAGGAGCATACATAACTCATTTGCTTTGCTGAATTTTGATAGTTAAAGACCACCTTTAACATTTTGTGCAGGAGTTGTTTTTATTTTTATTTTGCCTGCTACCTTTGTGAAAGGAAATATTTAATAATTTTTTCCCATAAATGTTTACCCGTAGCTCTCTTGAATTAAGAATGTCTCACTCTACAGGAATGTGAACTAAAAACCAAATAAAGCTTGTAGTCTTCACAACACGGTCATTCGTGCCAATGCTCTGGCCTCTGCTTAATGATGACCCAGAGTCTGACAGTTTATATCCATTTAGTTCTTTCAAAACAGCAAACATGATTTCTTCTCTTTTTTTTCCCCCCTCCCTTTATATCAGCAAGAAAATTTGCTGGGTTTGTCACTATCTCCTTAAACAGGTACTATTTTGGTCATTATGAAAAAAAATTTGTTTTCATTCCTGCCAAGTACAAAGTGATAAACCAGAGGAAACAATGTCTGAAACAGTCTCATTTACCAGCTGATCTGCCTCAGTCCAAGAAAAGGAAATACTAAACTGAATATGTTCATTTGAACATCACAGTTTTTCACTCCAGTGTGTTTCGAGAGTTGCAAATGTCACTAAAGGTTCTTGAAACAATTTTTAAAATGAAATTGATTTACAAGTCACATAGAAAATCACTACAGCAGACTACTAAATGGCATCCACATTTAAAGCTTTAGGTAAGTTGAACAAATTCAGTGAACTGTACTGGAGGTGCATTAGAAGAAATGTGAGTCAGAAGTGTAGTTGGCAGTTGGACACAGATTGAAATTTGAGTTTGAAAGCCTGAACTTCACTTTTGAAGACTGTTTTATGTATTTGGTGTGAGTGAACTGATTCTGCTGGGGAAATTAGGTTATGTGTTTGTGTGTTTTTGTAGTGTATAGTTGTAAATGCACATTGGCAAACTGGAAAGTCTAAATGGACTTTAAAATATGCAAAAAAGTAAACTTTTTGTAGGGTTTTAAACATGTTTTCCATTAGACTGGCTTTCAGACTGATTTTGAAGTGTTTCTGCTGGTCCTGCTTGGTTAAGCTTACTTTTTTTAATTAGCCTCTCTCTTCTGCAGTTATAAAATTAAAATGCAATATTGTTTCCAATGTTTCATTGTACACTATCATTTATGTAAATATTTTGTGTAAAAATTATTTTTACAAGTGTTATTCTTGCAAGAACAACAATCCCCCCCAATCTGTGGGGATTCAGACCAATATTTCTATCAAAACCAAGCCAAAAGACAAATGCTTGAGGCAGGAGGACTGTGATGGACCTTCAGCCAGTGGCAGAAAGCCGATTTGTTTTTATGCTTCATTTTGGGTGTGACAAAGCTGTGATCTCTCATTGGGAAATCCATGCTAAATTATTCTCTTTCTCTCTAATCTGCTTTGAAATTAATCTGATTCCGTGTCTATCTCCCCAGATTTCCTCACCCCAGTGAGCTGTCTTTTTGCCACTACATGCCAGGGTGCCCGTTCAGGTGAGCTGGGACAGCTGTTTGTGATGCTGAGTCAGCAAACTGATGCAAAAGAAAAACAGAATCATAAAATGGTTTGGACTGAAGGGATCTTTAAAGGCCATCTAATCCAACCACCCTGCCTTGAGCAGGGACATATTCAACTAGATAAGGTGTTTTAGAACCTCATCCAACCTGACCTGGAATTTTTCCAGGGATGTGGCATCTACCACTTGCATGGGCAACCTCTTCCAGTGTTTCATCACCCTCATTGTAAAAAAAATAAAATCTTCCTTATATCTGGTCTGAATCTACCCTCTTTTAATTTAATCTACCCTCTTTAGCTATCACAACAAAACCTATTGAAAAATTTGTCCCATCTTTCTAGAAGCTCCCTTTAAATATTAAAAGGCAATAAGGTCTTCCCAGAGCCTTCTCTTCTCCAGGCTGATCAATCCAAATTGTCTCAGCAGCCTGAGGTGCTGCTGAGACATAGGAGAGGTGCTCCAGCCCTCTGGTCATTTTTGTAGCCCTCCTGTGGACCTGCTCCAACAGGTCTCATGTCTTTCCTGTGTTGAAAACTCCAGAGCTGGATGTAGTACTCCAGGTAAATAACTTTATTTTTGCGTCTGAGATTTGTTTGTTAAGGCAAATCAATCTCCTGATCTGATTTCTTGTGCTGCCTCAACCTGTTTTTGCCATCACAGTTATGAGGGAGGAGAGGGGACAGCTTAAAACTGTGGAATCAGTGGTGTAGGGCAGAGAGATCTTCATCTGGTTTCTCTACTTCCTGACACAAAACTGGTTTTTAGTTTTAGAAACTGGTTTATAGTAGTGGATGCTATATCTGTAGAATTTTGTTTGTGGATGCTAACTGTGTTGTTGATACCACCTGGAAAACAGTGATTTCAAGTCTGAAAGTTCAATATGTACATATACATATATATTTTTTTTTTCTCCATGGATGTGTACATGCATCTACAATTGCATAAGGAAAAATGTTTAGTTTAAAATTTTGCTGTTCCTGTACATCACGAAAACCACAGAATTTTATGATTTTACAGAAAAATCCTTCAGTGGACTGAATTTCAAGTCACAGAAGACAAAAATTATTTTGAAATCTACAGAGAACTCAAATGCATGCCATGAGAAGTTGGATATTTTCTTAGCTGAATTTGGTCATTAAAAAGTTTAGTTTGTGGGCAAGTGTAGGTGGAGATGATAATATTTCTTTCATTACTCAACTAGAAATTTGAAAACAATGTAAAAAGTTTCCTGTGTCCTGAGATTGCCTATGTTAATTTCAGTCTTTTATTACAACAGTCTTATACAAAGCAAGTAGAACATGAAAGGTCATTTTGTCTGTTTCTAAGCAGACCAAGTATTCTGACCCTGAGCATTGCAAAGTCTGATTTCTGTTTTGTTTGAGCAGTTTTACTTAGATTAATACAGCCTTAGGTCATCAAGGATAGTAGATGTTATTCTTTCTTTTCACATGGCATTCTTCTGTGTCTTACCACATGCTGCAAACTGACTTCATCACAGATCACTGTAATTTGATTGGATTAAACAGAAGGTGTTGGGAAAGACAAAGGAAGAGCATTCCTCGGCTTCTCCTTCTGACAGGGTTGTATTTCAGGAAAACTTCTAACTATAACCTGTTGAAGTGCAAAGCTTGTGTGGAAGTTTCTTACTGTGTGTGAAAATGCTGCTGCAGTGTGAAAGATAATATTCTTGCTTTCTGGGAGCATCACTTTGTGTGCGGCTGTGACAAGACTCCAAACCATTTTTGTGTGTTGTTTAAAAACCTGGTGTTTTATTTCTGCCCAGTGTAGGCTTCAGAGAAGTTATTTTGAAGATATTGATGATTTAATTGTTTTTCAGTTTGATGCTACTCAAATTAACCTGCAGGTAAGAAAACTAGGAAGCATTTACTATCCAAAGGATGCATTCACCCCTTACTGCATTTCACCCACTGTGTTCTGAGATGGTGCAACCCATTCTGCAACTGCAAATACCCAAAGTTTGAACCGCTTCTTAACTCCTAAGCGGTGGTCACGGTTAGGCAATCTTTTTGGCAGCTTTAATAAACTGAGTCAGTAGAAGAAGAGGATCATTGTGGTAATTATCATAATATAGCAGTTATAACAGTAGTTTCCATTGGTGTGTTTCTAAACCTGAATAAATAACACCTTGTAGGTGCAGTTGAAGTAGATTAATTGTCTCTGTTGTTCATAAATACAAGTGGTGAGGACGGTGCTTTTCCCAAGAGTGTGTCCTTCCAGGCCAGCACCAGCACCCTCTATCTAGTTGTTGCAGTAGTTGTTTGGAAATGATGAGTTGTTCCTATGAGCTCATTTTGGAACAATTTCAGTGTTTCCCTCTGGCACCTGGTGGCTGCTTGCTTTCTTACTGAGGTTTATAAGTGCTGACACTGGAGAAGTTACCTGAAGTTCCCAAGATGAATCTGCAGCCATGCCTTAAGATTTCTGTTCCTCCATTGTTGACTTGTGCATGTAAAACAGAAGGAACTTCTGTTCACTTTCTTTTCCTACCCTGCTCACCATAATCTTTTGTTAACTGGTCTTTTTTAGTCAGAAAACAGCATTGCCTACCAAGGAACTGGAATTCACTTCTACAAAACATTCTTGCCACTTCATCAATTGAATGTTGTTCACATAGCTGTATTTACAAAGTTGATTGGTCCCAGCTCCTACCACTTAATTCAATAATAATTCAAAACTGAAATATAAAATATACGATGAATACACTGTTTATATAAGGGTTGTAATGCATTAGCACACCAGCTGTAGGATAAAACCTGGTGTCCATGTGTGGAATGAAAAAATAAGGAATATTGGAAACCTTTCAGTGATACGTCATATTGAAAATTGGATTCAGTAAGTATAAAAAGGTATATATAAATCTATATATATATGCAGTAGGAAAAGCACATCTAGTATAGCAAACTGGGGAGAAGGGGGAAATGAATGGGAAAAGACAGAATTATGAATTCACATTAAACCACTGTAGGATTAAATTAAGTGTGCTTTTGGTATTTCATTCCAAATCAGATGATACCACATTTTTTTGTCCTACAAGAACAAAAATTTTTGTGTGTGCTGTAGATAAATAACTTTTTGGTCAAGAAAGAAATGTTTGTGGTGAATTAAAATTCCAAACAAGTCTTAAAAAATTCAGAATCTAGTTCTGTGTGTGGAACATTTTGTATTTCATGGGACCACCATTAAGGGAACCCATTAACCAGCTTAAAAAGGCCAGTGAAATATGGCTCGTGCCTGTTGCAATTTTGAAATTAAAATTAGTGATAATGATACATTCAAATCAGGTTAGGTGCAGGTTGTAGTTCTCTTTTCTCCAACAAAATTCTCGTGAGTGTTTCTCCCCCTTTTCACTGGAAATGCACAGATCATCAGATCCTGCAGCTGCTGTTGGGAGTCAGCACTGCCTCAAGCCTAGAGAATCCAGGTAAGATAAGGCAGTGGAGGAGGCTGGAATGAGCCCCTCTTCTTAGTGAAGTTCAGGATCCTCAATGGGCTTCTCCAGTGACCTTCTTCAAATATCCAGTGGTGTCCAGGCAGGCTGCTGCTCCCACACCCAGCCCAGTGCCTTTGTTTCTGGTGCATAGAAAGGCAGGAGGCTGTTCTCATGTTACCTTGTTCAGGATCAGGGCCTGAACCCCACCCTGGTAGCCCCCAGGAGGACAACTATGGCCACATTGAATCTCCAGGAATGGCACCAGCAGTCTCTTGGTTTTTCTGTAAAGGACCCAGGCTTTTTTGGGTGTTCTTTCTAAAGCTGAAGATCACCTTTTTTCCCCACTAGGTTTCTACTTTTCCTAAACTTTAATAGGATATTTTTAACAATCAGGAGGAGATGTAAACTCAGAAATTCACTTCTATTTTGTTTAAGTTCCAAAACTTAAAATTTACATTCAACAGATGTTTGGAGGGGTTTTTTACAGCTCTTCCTACAGTTTTTCTTCTGCTTAAAAGAAAGGTTATGTGTTGTCAGGGTTTAACCCCAGATAGCAACTGAGCCCCAACAGCCACTCATTCAGTCCCTCCGCAATGGGATGGGGGAGAGAGTCCAAAGAGTAAAAGTGAGAAAACTCGTGGTTTGAGATGAAAACACTTTAACAGGTAAAGCAAAAGTTGCTCATGCAAGCGAAGGAAAGCTGGGAATACATTCACCGCTTCCCATGCACAAGCAGGCGTTCAGCCATCACCAGGAGCACTGGGTTCCATCGTGGGTAGTGGTGACTTGGGAAGATAAATACCATCATTCTGAATGTTCTCCCCTCTTTCTCCTTCTTAGCATGATGCCATGTAGTCTGGGATATTCCTTTGGTCAGCTGGGGTCATCCATCCCAGCTGTGTCCCCTCTCCCAGGTCCTTAAGCACCCCCAGCCTCCTCAGTGGTGGGGTGGGGTGAGGAGCAGAAAAGGCCTTGACTCTGTGCAGGCTAAATACCTAAAAATTCCCTGTGTTATCAACACTGTTTCCAGCACAAATCCAAAGCACAGACCCATACCAGCTACTCTGAAGAAAATTGAGTTTACCAGAGCCAAGCCCAGCACTTACATTCAAGTGTATTTCTACAGCTATTGCTAGAGAAGGAGGGGGAATAAATCTTTATATTGCATTTCTGTCTCTCACTGTTCAGCATTGCTTCTACTCACAGGCATACTGGATAATTATTCTTTGTTCTGCTGAATAAATACATTTTGTCAAAACAAAGCCTTGAAAGTTAGTGAATAGTTACTGCATTAGAGGTTTGAAAAAATATTTCTAGGAAAAATGGTTGGGAATTTTTCAAAGAAATAATTTTCTGTCAGATCAACTTGTAAAATAATGGAAACTTCTTATGAAAAGCTTGTACAAGCAAATGAAAAGTTGTGAAATTGCTGAAATGCTATGTTTTGAAACAATGCCATTTTCCTACTCTGAAACCACTTGTTTAGAAATTCCACTTTGGTTAGGTTTTTTTAACCTAGTTTTTTTTTGGTTTTTTTTTTAATTGGTAAAACAAAATGCTTAAATTGATCCAAGTGGGCTTCACTTACTATGTTCTCATTAGTTGTGTTCTTGTCTTGTTGATATTGTCACACTTCTTGAAGCAGTGGAATTTAGGAAACATGTTTTAAAAGCTGATCATCAGGAAGCACATTATTTTAAAAAATAGGCATTTTGTTCCCTGTTTTTGCAAATATTGTTTGAATATTGTTTGTCAATTTTGTTTTAGCGTATTTTGACATTTAAATTTAGAATTTTTTTATGCTTCACATTAGGAGAACATGAGTTACATAGTGTCACAGTGATCCAAAACCACAGGTTACTGACATTACATGGCAGTGGAGAGAGAGAACACCATGGACAGCGTGTCCCATGACAACAGGCAATGCATGAAAATGCGGCCTATATTTATTTAAATTTTGCCATTTTCATATGCTGGTGTCTCTCTGCGTCCTATAATCACACACATCCAGTAGGAAGGAACCCCTTTAAAGCACCGTTCAGACCTCCCTCTGATGGGTCCTGAATGCTTTGCTCTGGGGATGAGGGGAAAGCCAGGCTGGAGGAGCAGCCTCACTGTCTGATTTGACACCCTTGTGGGCAAAGAGATCCTCTTCAAGTGGAGAGCCTGATAGGGAAAAATGCAGCTGCTAAGCTGCTGACAGAAAATAGAAATACCAGCCCTGTTGCCTGTGGTTAAGAAGGGTAAGCAGCATCGACACCGATGATTAAACGGCTACATCAAAGCTTTGATCTGCTTTTGTGACACTGATGCTCCAGTGAAGATCAGGGCGTGTACCCTGATCTCAGGTGCTCTGCCAGCACAGAGAAGTCCCTGTCCTGATGTTTTCTCGGTGCAGTACCCTGAAGACTTAATTAGAGCAGGAATGTGTGACAGGAAAAAGAGGACAAGACAGCAAATGTGACAATACAGAATAATATCAACAGGAAACCGTATGTTTAAAGACAAAAGTTATCTTGTTATCTTGGCTGTGATGTTGTATCTCCTGCTGGCCTGCAGTGGGTGACAGCTCAGGAAAATCCAAATGTTTAGCAGTGTCTGTCCCTTCAAGTCTGTGCTGAATCCCATCAGAGGCTGTAACACCACCAGAATCGTGGCAGGAGAACAATGTGTTATTGTTGATACTCTTTTGGATAAGACACAAACCCAGAATCTTAACCACAGAATATTAAATCACCTCTTTTGGCATGAATAGATAGGTTTACTAAGCCCTAATCCAGTTCTAATTTACATTATTATCTTTTGTGTCTCTAAACTCTTCCTGTAGTTTTGATTAGATTTGGTCCTGTTTTCTTCTTTTCCTTGGAATATAAATGATGAGAACAAACTATGCTGTACTGATATTTGAACAGGTTCTTATTTTCAGGACTGTTTTCTTTGTATCAGGAAGGGAAAATGGAATTAAATATACCGTGCACGTAATTTCTCAGTATTTGATCGGGGTTATTATATCAAATCCAGTGTAATTACTGATTATGTCATTACAATTAAATAGTATTCCCCATGCCTGAGATATAAAATACAGACTTTAATCTGTACAGGGTGATTGAGATTAAGATGCTCTAGGAGTGACTTTTTATTTTAGGACACTTCCCACTAGTCCACATAATATTTGAAATCTTACACATCTAAAGATAACCAAAGTGCTGAAAGAAGTGAAAGGTTCTCTGTGCCTGTTTTAAGATTACTCAATTAAATGCCACCAAAAAACAAACAAAGAGAAAAAAACCCAAACAGACAAACAGAAAGGACATAATACGGCAAATTTAAGAATTTTTTTGTGTACTGTGTGCTGTATTCCAAATTGTGATCCTGCTAAAAATGATTCCTTGAAATTATAAGAAAATTTGAGTGTGTTTATAAATTTGTTTCCGTGTTTGATCCTTGATTGGTGTTCAGTTTAGATGGTTCAAAAGAGAAGCATGGAATCTGCATGAATGATTGAATGGAATCAAGATGAAAGAATGTAACTGATGCTGTCCAGATATTTTCTCTGCCTACTATACAGCATGAAATAAAGCTCATTGAAATCAATTGAAAGGTGTTAATTTCAGTGAGCTTTAGGTAATGGCCCAAACCTACGGCTTATTTAAAAGTAATTTATAAAGCTTTGCTTGACCTGTGACTGAAAATGGGATTTTTCATTTTGCAAAGCTCAAATAAAACCTTAAAGTGGCAAATAAACTTTATTTTTCAAGTCGGAAACCAACTGCTGCCATCTGCACCTCTCTTTCAACACGGCTTGTTGTGTCCATAATTTCTTGTATAAAAAATCCCACTGTATCTGGGGAAAGTGCTCCTTCAGTAATGCTTGTAGATCATCCATGGGATAATAGTGGTGGTACCACAGACTGGCATTTCCCCCTCTAATCTCTAACTAAAAGAGATACAGGGAGCAGCAAGGTGTAAGAAAGGAAGTGGAAAAGAAGTGATACCAGAGAACATTTCCTCCTCATCTTTGGCTCCTTCACCTTCCACATTTTCTTCCTGCTGTTGCATCATCTCCTGATGGTCTCCCATTGATTCACCTCTCGTCCGCATTCCTCTCAGCTGATCCGTTCCCTGCTGCAGGAGGGTGTGATGGTGGCCACCCACCACGGGGCCAGACAAGAGGGTCCTTTTAGTACATGGATTGCAACTTCACCCTAAGTGATTTAGGTTTACTGCTTTATTCTCCTCTGCTCAAGAGTCTCCCGGCAAGTGGAGACAGTAGGACCACCACATTCTTCTCTGGCTTCCTGAGAGAGAGGTTTTACCAAAGTGTGTTGCTTCTTCCCTGCAGTCCTGCAGCCAGTGCCCACCCTGCTCAGAGCTGCAGCACCTTGGTGCAAAGTTGGATCCTTCACACAGAGGGCTGTGGGCTGTACATCAATTTGGGGACAAATTTGGCAGGCCAAACCCACCATCATGAGGGGCAACCATGCTTTTCTTCTGCAGGTACAGCACTGGGAGCATGGGGGTTAAATGACAGGGTGCACCTGGAGCAAGATGAAGTGCTCAGCAGCAGTCCTGTCCTACCAATACTGGCTCTTCCAGTCTTCCCTGGAGGCATACAGGCTCTTCCAGTCTTCCCTGGAGGCCATGGTGGGCTAAGTGGTGAATTGGGAGAATAGTCCTGAGGCCCCAGCCACCACAGCTGCCTCTCAAGCCTGCCTCCCTTCTGCAGTAGGAAATAGCTCTGCTTTGTCCTGCAGTTTCACATTAGAGCTCACCAGAGCAGTGTAAATTCAGCAACTGCTGCAAAAGTTTTAAAAATAAATGCAAGTTAAATTAAGATCTCAAGGAAAAAAAAAAAAAAAAACAGGAAAAAGATAAAAATTTTGCATGTAAAGTATTTTTTAAAAAATCTGAAAATCAAGACTTTCACTCGCATGAATTTACGTTTTTGCCCTTCATGACATCAGCTGCACAGAAAACTCAGGATTTCAGAGCTTGAAAATTAGTAGAAATGAAACAGGGAAATATTTTTCTTCTCCTCTTACAATTTTTCAAATCATGTATTTCTTTTATTATAAATAGCTAAATCAACAAACTTTACTGACCAGCAATGTTAAGCACACTTTCGTTGTTGACTTTCAGAACTATTTAAACTCCTGAGTGCTAAAAATTAGAATTCCCTTTGGGAAAAGTTGTGTCTTTCAGTGGACTGTGTTGGAGTCCCCAGTAAGAAGTAGTTAATAGGTAGGCTGTGGTGACTCCAGCAAAACAACATAATCAATTCCATCTGCTTTTCTGATTAATCACCCTTACTACTGAAAGTCAGGGACACCATGAATTTGCACAGTAAGCATATATTTTGAAAAGGAGGATAACAGTTTGTTACCTTAGTTGCAGTCAATTAATCTGACTCCTTTCTTTTCACCTTTGAGAGAAAACCTGGGACCAGCCACCTCCCTGCTCAGTAGCTGATCTCTACTCCCCAGGCACCCTGTGCTCCAGGGGCAAAGACAACAAATATCCTGATTTTTTAAATTTTAACAGTTTTGCTTGTCCTTTTCAGAAATGGAAGAGTTAAAAGGGATGAATAGAATGTTCTGTTTGGGACTTCAGTTTTCCAAAATAAAATATGTAAGTGAGGGAAAGGTTTCATTCAGTTTTGGCATCACTTTGTTAAGTCAGTTTAAGCCAAGAAAGATTGTTATTCCACACTGTTTGCTGATAGTAGAAAGTTTACATATCGAACTGCTTTTTTTTTTTTTTCTTGAGGAATGAAAAAATCTGTATGAATTTAAGGGAAAGATCTCTTATTTGCTTTGCAGAAGAGATTGTTCTGTTAACAACTCATCAAGAAAAGAAAAAAAAAAAAAAGATAAACAGGATTAACTGTTTACTTTAAGTGAGCTGAAGTCGGGTTGTTTTTCCGAAGAAGAACACAATGTACTGTTGTATCTGGTTTCCAGAGTGGTGTTTATCATAATTCCTCCTGCAGTGGTTGGTAGAGTGCTGGGAAGGCTCTCCGCCCACTCGCAGCTCACTCCCTTTCCCTGTCCCATTGAGGCCTCCGGCCAGGACTGCGAGATGGAGAGGGCTGTCCTGTGTGATCTTTACTGCCTGACACGAGCTGACATTGACCGAGAATAAAATAACAGGGGCCGTTTCCTAGAACTCTCAGTGGACTGCTGAGAACTGCTACCATAACTCTTGTAAACACACGGCGTGCACACACAAACACGCTCCCTCTCCCTCATTTAGAAACACACCTAGGACAGGCAGCCACTAACACGGAGTGAAGGAAAACAGCAGGGGTGAAAAACACAACCGGCGGGCTCTGTGAGAAAGTGGAAAATTGCCTTTCTGCTGGGGAGGCAGCCCCGGCAGGATAGCACTTCTGCTTTTCTTCTTGGCTCTTTGCTCTGCCCTTGATTTTTGATGAATGTTACGCTTTTCTGCTAGTTCAGTGGGATGATGTGGCACTGACACAGCAGAGTGTCTTTTTGAGTACAGCCACAGCTGTGTAAGAAATCCTGCAGGGTTGCTACATTTCATGTACCTTTCACGTGCCATAGGAAGTGCATGAGCAGGGCTATACTACCAAGAATGCGATTTAGGATGATCTGTGCCTTCTGAAATGGGCAGGAGTTTTTTTAATACTCACTGCATGTTGATTTTTGTTTCTAAAATAAAATCTTCCAGGATCCCAGTCATGGTTCTCCGTGGTTCAGAAGTAAATCTGGTGAATCCACAAACAATACAGTCTTGAAAGATAAGGGACCCCAGTCCAGCTGCTGCAGTGTTCTTGCTTCATTCCAGATGCTGTAAAGCCCACACTGTGGGGTTTGCAGGGCAAGTGGAGAGTTCTCTAAGTCCTGTAGTGTGAAAGGAATGAGTTGATACTGCAAGGAAGCCCTTTCTCTCTAGATATACACATACATATAAATAGCCTCCTCCCCTAACTCAAATGGGATCTAGCACACATAATAGGCTTTGTGGACCAGCCCTCCCAGATACAATCGTGTTATTCAGCTTTTGCTTTCAGATCACCCTTTGAAGACAGGACTTTTATTCTGATTTTTACGTATAAGGAACTGAGGCGTGGAGGAAGCATTAGCGCAGCGAAGATGATGTGAAACACTGCCAGAACCAGCAACTGAACACTGATTTTCTTGGAAAGGAGGGTGCTGAGCACCTTGCAAGAAAAGATCTTTTTGGCAGCACCCCACCAACTGTTGGAATTCTTGGATGCCAAAACAATAATTACAAAGTCTTGAGATTAAAAAAATAAACAAAGAACCCCTCCTCAGATTCATAGATAAGTACTTGAAATGACTGGGTGGTAATTACATGTTATATTTGGAACATAATTTTTCTATTGGACATCATCCATAAGAAAGACTTGCAGTTTTCAACTGAGCCTGTAAATTTCTTAAATACACATTTTCACTCTGGATTAGTAAATCATGACATGCAGGAAAATAATATTTTCTCTGATTTGTATACTGAAACAACCAAGGGATTGTGATGGGACTCCATGCTGAAGTAATGGCACACAGAGGAACCTGAGGAGTACGTGCATCATTATTTTTCTTACCAATTACAATTAACAGCACAGTGAGTGAAACAGGCTGGGGTTATCTGGCGTGCTTGCTTTTTTGTTACCACTCAAAACTGGCTTTATGGAATGGGTCTTAGCAGAAGGACCATAAATTATGTCCCACGTAGCATTGAGATACATGGGGGATCTGGAGGGAGGAAGGCCTTACTGCTCCGTTGTGGCCTAGCCTTTATACAAACTTTTAGGCAATACTTAGGAAGTTATTTTTCCTTAACTCTCTGTGTGTTCCAAACCAGCTATCACTATAAAAATTGACTTACATGCCATAATTACTTTGGATTTAGGCTGTGAATGTAGAACAACTTCAGTATTCATTTTTGAATCTGACATAAGCGAAGGTATCCATGATACTGAAAATATTTCTCAAATGCAACTCTGTTTGAAATTACAGCTTAGGCTCCATATCGTGTTTGAGTGGATGTCAGGAATGTCTTTTTATGGTTTTGAATGTTTTGTTTACTTTTTTAGAGAAATTCCATGTACAAATAAAACACACATATCAGCAGTTTCACTCCAAAGTGCCGTAAGAGACAGCATCCGATGGCAAGTTTAAAAAGTTCATTTGGCATCACGTGAAAACTTCGTATGAGAAATGGTTTTTGCAGAAATAATTGTCACATGTGAAGCCGTGGCTGCCGTGGCAAGTAGGAAAAGCTGGCTTTCGTGCTACACCAGCTCCTGACAAGTTGACTGTAGCTCCCAGCAGGCAGGTGGTGTTGCATGTTTTGAGTGGGAATGTTTGCAGTGCAGTGCAGCCCTGTTCTCTGCGCGCGCGTTCTGCATTAAAAAAGGTGCTCTGCTGACACGCTTGGCTCATGCCGGTCTCTTCCTACGCACAAAAGCTGTTTCCCACAGAAGTGCTGCTTCTTCAGGCCACAGGCAGAAAATAGTAGGTGGAAGGATTAACATGAATGAAGAAATGGAAAAAGCAATCAGCAGGCAGAGAATCATGAAAGGCCTTGTGGAAGTGGTATTTGGTTTTCCAGTTTGTATTGAACTGCGTGATGATTCAAGGAAGTGAATAAAATAAGCAACAGTTATTTTATAACCACTCTCACTCACTCTGTTTTTTAAGATATGTATAAAATTGTAATGAAAAGCAAGGAAAATCCAAACTGAGTGGCTTGGTATAGTTACTGCAGTGAGTTACTTGCAAGTGTGTTACAGGAATCCTCTGTTAGCAGGCGTGTGCAAAAATAAAAGTTTCCTTTCCTGAGACCAGAGAGGCCTCTGCTACATGTTTTCTATTTGAGATGCTGAGATAAGACTAGGTCATTTCCCCGGTGATACTCATATCACATGAGCAGTTTCCACCAACACTTCTGCCAGGTCCAGCACTCCAGAACTGCTGCCTTCTTTCTTTCCTTCTGGGCCCTTCCATGGCTGCCAAATAAAAACATACATGATCACAAACTGTACTTTTCAGTAATTTTAAACCTCCAGTTTTCAAAGCAAATTGTCACTATTTTGTTAATCTCAGTGCTTCAAACCAGAGCACCAGGCTGGGTCTGTGCTTGGACCAGGATTCTTCTTTCAACTTGACATCCCCCTTATAAACTGGAAAGAGCGGTGCTTGTGTTTTCCTCTGTACCTGTGTGCCTCTGCAACCTGTGCTGGGAAGGAGATAGTTACCATCATAATTAATTTGTGTTTGTAGCATTCTATCCATAGCTGTGTCCTGTAGAGCTTCACTCGCTATTTATTGACAGCAAATGGTATGGATTTTAAGCAGAAAACTCTGAATCTTGTGTCTTCCCGAAGAAGGCTACAGTGGGTACGTTCTTTTCAAAAAGGAGCATGAAGGAACATATGACCTGGTGAATATGGTGCATTTAATAAAGAAATCCTGCTACTGTTGCAAGGGGGAAGAGGGACAGTTGTCCCTGTGCCCTGAGCTTTGATTTTTCAGTTACTATATGGGTATACTGAATGCGAGGAGTTCATTAGGTAGGGATACATTAAACCCCAGTAGGGTGGTGTCCTGCAGGTTACAATTTGAATCTGAGCCATATTAGCAGGAGTTAATCAGCTCCACCTTGAGACTTGACCAGACAAGTTGCTGGATTGGAATTGTGTAGGTAGTGTTATGCCTCTGGTGATGAAGGGAGAGGGGGTTTTGTTTTTGTGTGTGTTTATGTACGTGTGCTTTATGCCTCTGCTAGGACCGCACCTCACAGGAATAAGTCCTCCTGACAAACAAAGCAGCAGCAGCTGTCTCATGGATGGTTAAGATAAAGAATGAGCAAATATCAGAGCTAATACAAGTCAATTAGTTTTCAGGCATTTTCCCATTCCCTCCTTTCCCTCCCTTCCAAAGAAAGAGCAACTAATGAGGTCTGTGCAGTGTGCTGCAAAGGTGGCCGTGTTTGCCTGGCTGTCCTCCTCATGCTGTGCTGCACAGCTTAGCTGTGCATGGAGGAGAGATGCCCTGGGCCACACGGTTGTCCTCCTACCCAAGGCTAAAACAATTACTTGTTGGTTAAGATCTGTTCATGACAAATTTCTGCTGTTTGTTTTCACAAGACTCGGTAAAGGCAGTGTCTGTGTAATCAGTCTGTTCTGGCCTTCCTGCGCTCTCATCTCTGCAGGCAGATCTTCCTTTCCTTATTCTTTTCCACTGGCTGCTGAGGAGGCTGGAGGTGACCAAAAATGGAGAAGGTTTCCATTGCCCTTACCTCTCCAGAAAGGCAGCTGCTTGATAAAAGGCAGCAGTATGGAGAGAGATGATTTTTCATGCATAAAAACATATTAGTAAAAGAAGGGTTTACCCTTTATCCATGAAGAATGACTACATGGGAGAAGGGCATGGCAGTAATCCTCTAATCCTCTCCAGATTTCTACTGGGAGACATTTTGTCCTAAAGATCAGCTCAGTCACAGAAATAATGCAGAGTAATCAGTCTCATCTTCTTTCAGCCCCCAACTTTGCTTCTGGCTATTAGCAAATTAACAAAATCTTCCCAAGCTTTCGCATGAGACTTACTGTGTCATTACATTAAAAAAAAAAAAAAAGCCAAACTCTGCCTCACTTTTTATCGTTCCCTATCTTCGCCCCCTTTGTTATTACCAATGTGTCATGCTTCACCTTTTCCTTAGTGTGCATCTCCTACATTTGCTCCTCTGCTGGCTTTCCTGCTACCCCTCTCTCCAGGAGTGAATTCTCTGCTATTTTACTTGAGAGATTTCAGTTTCCTACCCCATCTTTTGAGGTCTTACACAGGGTTACATCCTGTTGTCCCAAAAATGAAGATGGCCCTTATTTCCTCCCTGCACAAGCACCACTGATTAAATTAGAGATGTTGCCTGTCTTTTTTAACATTTCAGTACTATGCATGCTGACAAGGCATTGGTAAAGGTATGTTTAACCTGATTAACCTATACAAATCCACATTTTATGTAAAAAAGTATTTCCTATAGATGTCCACATAACATAAATGCTGAGTTCCTGGGGGGCAGACACTCATTTTGGCTTTGCAGCTTGCATCATTTTGATGTGGGTTTTCATCGTGTCAGTGAGGTTCAAAGGGGGAAAAAAAGTAATGGGACAAGCTGTTGGCTTTAATCACAGTAAAGACTGCCTGCTAAAAATTAATTTGTGAGAACATTTGCTGTAATGTGAGAGAAACACTGCAACATGGGAAAATAATCCAAATGCACTGTTCCTGGAATAAAGTGAAATCAAGGGGAAAAAGAGTGCTGGTAAGGAAGTCAAGGTCATGAATCAATAGGCTCTGAATGCAGCTGAACTACTGTCAGTGATGCTGACAGCACGTACAAAATCCTTAAGAACAGAACCAGTTCCAAAGAATAGGATGGTAGTTCTCCAAGTGCATTGCTGAGTCTGTTGTGGGATACCATGATAGTCATTAAGTGGGAAAATAAGTTGTCCCCCAAGCACTTAGAGCATTTCAAGGTTTTGTCATCATTCATTTGTACTGTTTTAAGGGCGTGGTGAAGCAGGGAGAATGTGTTTGTGAACTTCTCTTCACGGTGTTGATCTGGGATGTTTCTCTCTTAGCCTGAAATTGGGCATCTGAAGGTTCCTCATGAAATTCTGACTTCCAGGTGAGGGAATACGTACTTTTCATTTTAAATGCATGTTGCAGAGAAGCTGTGACTACGTTTTGGACACTGTTAGAGCAAGTGCAGTTAACATGGTGTCTGACTGCTCTTGTGTTCGAACCTGGCAGAGCAAAGGCACCTGGAATCTGATGCAATAGGTTCTGCTGCTCTGTGTTCCTTCTTGATGCCAATAATCATGAATGTATTCCCAGTGTGAATGGGAACATCAATGATAGAAGGCTCAAATTGCACAGTTCTCTGCACTGAGCATGGTCATAAGATGACCATTCTCCCATCATATGACCTGAGGTGCCTGTGCTATATGCACTGGACAGCTGGAGTGGGAGCTTCAAGGAAAATACCTCCTTGCCTAGAAGCAGGAGTTAACTTCTACAGGGTTAATTTTCAAGGAACTCAGATGCTGATGCTGCTGCTGATGATGATTTGGCTACAGTATTTTTTGGTCAGATTAGTTTCCTGTCCTAGCCATTTATGTGCCACCACAAAGGAATGGAAATCTGTGGCCAGGGATGCAGGGAGTGGAGATTCCCATATCTGACACAAACCATCTCTTAGCTTGACTTAAAAGGACTTGGAAAATGCTCTTTTAGTGACTGATGCCTTCAGCACCAACCAAGCTAGTTTTATTTGGGCAATTAACATGTCCCAGAGGACTTAATATAACCCTGGTGCCAGCTAGTCTGAGACTTACTTGTGTTCAGTTATGTCTCACTAAAGATATGAGGAATTCCAGTGATCAGTTAAGAGACTGCTGAACTGATCTGATCTGAGACACTAATTCAGTTGGCCCTTCTTGTTCCAAGATACGGAGGCCTAATTTTTCACAATTAACAGTCAACATTTTGTTAACATAGTCAAAACGGTTTGCTTTGTTGTTCCGGTTCCCCTCAATCTGATTTTCAGAAATGTCCAGAGAATATGAGCTCTGGCTTTCCAAACATAACAATATCACAGGGAGTTTCAGTCAAATCAGTTGAAACTCAGGGGGGTTCTTAACTGATTGTAAAGTCCTAACATGGAAAGCAGCAGGCAAACAGAGTTTTTCTGATTTATTTTGGGTTTTTTTTTCTGACGATGATTCAGTTTGTATGGGACCTTCGTAGCTAGAGGTATGGGGAAAATATGGGAGTGCTATCCATCCCTGCTCCTTAAAACCAGAACCAGAATCTGAAAAATGAGGACTCTTAGCTGATGCTTGTGCAATTGCTGCTGTCAGAAAGCCTTTGGGGCTGTATCTTGCATCAAATGCAACCTTCTCGAGGGTCTAAGCCAAAGTTAGTTCACAATGAGCAAGGGAAGTATGATTAGTGCTCTTCCATGTGCCTACTTTTCCATTACATGAATTTCTTCAGTGCAGGAGCTTGTTTAATTTAAAATATATTTTATGAAGATGTAGTGACTGCTGTTGAATGCTTTCAGGGTGCATGCACATTACAGGATGTGCTCCAAAAGCAGTTGGAGTTGGCTTGCTGGGAACAATGGTGCTGCTCTGGGGAGGGTAGTTTTGGCATGTACCTTTGAAATGAACTGAATTCTGCTGCCTGGTGCACCCCTGAGTTTTATTTGGAAACAAAGATGTGTGTGCTACCCTCAAAGGTAATTTTTGTTTCCTTTTGAAAAGTTTCCATGCTTAACTGTCTCTTTCTGAGGCAATTAAAACCAGTCTTGTAGACAGGGGCCTCCTTCCTCCAGCCCTGCATGACTCACGCTATCGTGGCTGCTCATCTCAGGTGCAGAATCTTGTGAAATGCGTTTTTGACTATCTAAATGTATGACATCCACTGATTTTGCCTTATCTGTTATGACAGTACTATCTTCTCAGAATGCCATCAAGTTGGTTAAGCAATACTTCCCAGCCCTACAGCCCCTACTTCCATAGATTTTAATCAAATTGTTTGTTTAGCAGGTTCTTTAATTACCTTCTTAAAATAGTTCCTCTGGGCTTCATACCCAGTACTGAATATGCCAATCTTCAATTTTGTGTTGTTTTGGTTTGGGTTTTTGTTCTTTAAAGAAAAAAAAATGGTGTTTCACTCTTTTTTGCATCCTGAGGACTCTTTTAAAAAAGTTTGAGAAAATGTAATTCTTGTTTTGCCAGTCTTGGTGATTATTACCTGTGAAATATGTTGCTTTGCTTACTTGTAAGCAGAACTTCTATATTTATAAACACACACATATTTATGTTTCTGTCATTGTTCTTTCTTCACTGTAGAATTCACCTCAAGTAAGGCAAAAACTCAACTTTCTTCCTTTTTAAGTACACAAACCACAGTGCCTAGCAGTTAATTAATCTAATCCCCAGTGCAAGCCCTGTACTCTTTTGTTTCAGTCATGCTCCTCTACTTCATGGCCTTGTAATGTGCTGAAAATGTACGTGAGAAAGCCTTTAACGACGCTGGGTTTGTTTATTGATACGTTACTTGATAGGAATTCTGCAGATGCTGCAGAGGATAAGCCCTGTCCTGAAGTCTGTAATATCGTTTTCAGAACCGTGCTCACTGGTTTGTTACAAACAGATGCCAGTGAGTAATGGAGGAATGTTTTGCAGGTTGTGCCTCCTTGTGCAGGACGCCTATGGCATGTTCAGTGAAGTGCAGCTGCAGTCCCTGAGCTCCACAGATGACGTTGAGCAGTACTGCAGGAGATGGGAAGGAAAATCCTGCTGCTTAGCTGGAATGAAAATTTTGCAGAGAACTACAAGAGGAAGGTGAGAACAATTAATGGAAGAATGTACTGCTTGCTGTGGCAGACAAAGATGATCTGCCTTTTTATTTATATGTGTGACCAACATTCTTTGGAACATCTGAACCTGGATTTGTTCAATCAAATGTCTTCATTGCCACTTTTGGGGCATCCAGCTGTGCTTGAGCCGACCACTCTCCAAAGTGAGCATAAATAAGCTAATGCACAAATACGTACTTAGCAGAGTAAGGAATTACTGTGTGCAATATTTCATAAAATGTGAGAGTTTTCTTCCTCTTCAGTAGATTCAGACATGTAAAAACATTTGTTCACCTCCCTTTCATTGCAGAACTTCTTACTGCACTAAGTTTTTCTACAGTGCTGCCCAGTGTGGCTTGAAGTTTCCCTTTTGTATATAAGAGCTTAATTCTGTTAAGACTGTATGGTTTTAGAACCACAGTTTAGGTTTCTTAAAAAAAAAAAAAAAATTCTTGCAAATATTAAAGCCATTCTCATTTTGGAATAAGAATGTCAACAGCTTTATAGAAAAATTCCCCCAGGTAGGTAAAAAATTGACTTATGGTACATCTCAGATTTTGCTTATTCTGCGATTCCTCTTACGTTCTTCAAATAAAATATCTTTAGTCAAGAAAAAAACCTAAATGGATCAATTATCTTACAGAGTATCATTCTAAGGAAAGCGATACAATGTTCTCCTGGGGACCTATATAAATATAATTAGATTGGTTCAGTTCTCAACGTAATTTATTCGTACAAGCATCCGATCTAGATAAGCTTTGCTATTAGAATGGCTATGGTATTTCTGCTGACACTTTTTTTCCTGTTGAAAAATGCTGTTTCATCAAAACCAGAATGTTTCATGGAAACATTATCTATTTTGGAGACAGCTTTGTTGGGAAGATTTTTTTCAGGTCCAGAGGGAGTGAATATTCTTTCTCTCATTCTCGTTTCATGAAAACTTTGAGAAAGTCTCACTTTTGTTTCATATTGGAACAAAAACAAATTTCAAAGCCTTGAAATGTTTAGCAAAATGGAATTGTTGTTTTCCAGCCAGCCCTATTCAGTATGCTTTTCTTTTTATGTACTTGCAGTGTTAATTTTCAGAGCCTTTGGATTTCAAGCCTACTTGCATTTTTATGGATCTTTAATAACAAACACGTCTTCTTATTTAATTATTTTGTTGGCTTTTTTTTCAAGTTACATTTTTTCCAAACAAATTAAATAATGGCTTTGGAATTCTGGATACAAATGAAGTTTTACAACTGGCTGCTGGTGCTTCCAGTACTCTGCCTAACTAATAAGAGACAGACTTTTTCTAATGTAAATTCTGTTTCAAAGCAGCAGTAACTTACTTCTGGCTATTCTGAGGACATTTAGAAGACACACTGCTGAAAATGCTGGTGGCTCAGCTGGAGCTGTGCTGGTGGTAACCCTGCTAGGGAACATTAAAAGAAAATGGGTATAGTGTAGCTTCGGGGACAGTGCAGTGGTTAAAACGTGATTTCATTGTACAAGATGGGTGGGTGGGAGAATTGTTCAGGGATTTTTTTTCTTAATTGTTTTAGCCTAAGTTCTGCTTTGTAACTTTTTATTACTTTAAAGTGCTTGGGACACATTCTAGGTGTGATGGAAACCACAGTAAAGCCATAGCTGAAATGAATACGAGGCAGTACTTACTCACAGAGGGTGTAATTAAGCTGTAGAGCTCATTGCCACCGAATAAATGGATTTCCAGAGCTGCTGCTCTATCCGAGCACATGATGGGATATGCCTGTGAGTGCCCAACCTTGGCTTGCAGCACATGAGTGAGTAAGAACTATGTGGTCTGCCCTGCAAGAAAGACTGCTGCCTTTTTGCTTGGTTGGTTTTTTTTGTTTGAGAACACCAATTACTTTTTGGAAGGAGATGGCTTTTAAACTGTTTGTTTCCTGGAGTCTGACAGTGGCTTTTAAGTGGATAAAAGGGAAGAAAATGTAGGAAATATGAGGGAAAAGTAATGACTTTTTTTTGTGTGGGCCTTTGAAGCACATGATCTGGGGAAAGCCAGGAATGGCTAATAAGATCCCGTATGTTCACGTTGTCCCACAGTCACATGGATTGTAATCAGAGTGCTTCCTCAGTCCCTGTGTGTGACAGAGGAGATTTGCAAATAGACACAAGAGGTTCTCAAGCATTTTGCATCAGTTGACCACTGTTACTCTTCAGAAAATTTTCCAGGCCATCATCCATCTTCATCATCAAATATTTCATTTAAAGTACTATTTGACATCATTCCAGTAAGTGCAATTTTAAAATCACTGTTGTAAGCTGAAGTTTCATCTCGAGGTCTAAGTAATAAGGGGTATTTTACACGCAGGGGAAAACCTGACTGGACACGTTACTTGATCTTTGGAACGGCCCTGTGCTGTTAAGGAGTGCTAAAGAAACTGAGCACATTTCTTCTCTGATAAGAAAACACTTGTCTTCCAAGAGAAAAGCAGGATAAGAACTTACACAACCACGTCCTGTCTTGACAAAGATCAGCTCTGTGAAAAGTTGGAATTATAGTAACCTTACATTGAGAGAAACACTTTTAATGTTGAATATTCATTTTCAACATGCTTTGACAAGTAGTAGGGTCTTGTGTAGGTTACATGAAGGTCTTTTACTGATTTTAGGTGGTTTCCAGAGCCAGGCCCATACCCCACATAAAGCATACTCCCCTAAACCATCCCTGCAAGAAACCCTTCCCTTTGCAGTCCAGTAAAGGAAGTTGTGTTTCCCTTTGCAGTCCAGTTTCTGGCAATCCTGTAAGCCAGAAGGACCGGGCTGAGTCATGGCAGAGTTGCCATGGCTTGTTCAGTGCCTGATTTCCAGCAGTTCTCCTACTCAGTTGGTGAGGGTGTTAGATAAAGTGGGAAGCAGTGCTGTGACAACTGACTGAACTTGTGTGCTTCAGCATCTGTTTCCTGACAGCTTTTCTCTTCACCCTCTCATTCATACTTGTCTCTTAGCCTTTCCTACAACTATTCCCTGGACTGCATGCTTAGTATCAGCAAAAAAGAAGAAAAAAGGTACAGGAAGAAGACTGAAAAATATTAATTGAAAGGCTGCTGGTGGTGGTGGCTCCTTAGAGGCTCATGTTCTCACCCTCACCCTCCCACTGCCTCATGGGTCAGTCATAAATTCAGCCCCTTGAGGAAGAAGAAGTGAGATTTTGGGGGTGTGCTGCTAGAGGCAGGAATGCTGGTTAAGAATCCATATGCAGCACATGCAACCCTTCTGTTTTCAGGTTTGCTTCAGGTATGTCAGGTATAACCAGGAACTAAATGAATGCAATTAGATGCAGGGACTGAGCACTCACTAAAATGCCTCAGGAGTAAATAACCTATAAATTGTCATGGTTCCTGCTTCCTACCAGAAATTAATTTCAATGAGCTTAGAAAATATTTGCAGTTAGATACCTGTCTTTTTAACAAAAATACTGATTTTATTTTTTCAGCCCTACCTGGAGTTCAACATAGAATATCAATTTGGATTTTGACAATTTGTGTCTTTTCACCTGATTTTCCAAACATTGAGTTGTTTTACTGCTGAGTATAGCAGATGTACCTGCTTCTTCTCTTTATACATTCTTATATGTTACAAATAGGAAGAGTTTCTCTGCAGCAGAGCAGAAAGATGACAGCAATTTAGAAATGGAGGGAGGAGGAAGAACACAGGGTGTCAGTACAAATTTTGTCCCTAAATTGAAAAAAATGGTTAATAAGCTTCAAAAGAAGATGCAACTGCTGCATGGAGAGTGCTAAAATCCACACTTGTGTTGGATAGGCTAAAATATTTTGAAGGATGCATCAACTCATAAGCTTAGGCTTTTCAGTCAACATTTAATTCATGGCAGGCTGCATTATCTGTTGCATTTTCCTCTACAGTAAACAGACTCTGAATATTGAGTTCATCAACCAGTGTGATGTTTTTCTGAGGAATTTCTGCATTTTCAAATAAAGTTGGCTTCAGTTGTTTGTCATTTTAAACTTTCAAATGTTAGGCACTGACATGTGAAATCTCCCTGTACGTTTGTAGTGGTCACTACTGTGCTTGAGGGTTTTCATTATTTTCTAATTTTTTCCCTTTTTATTTGAGTCACATGTTTCTCTGACCTCAATTTCTCTCCTTTTACCCCCTTTACTCTTCACTGTATACTTTCTTTTCATTTTGCTGTGTCCTCAGAAGAGAGGACCACTGCTAACTGCTGCACACGTAAGTGTTTCAACTGCTAGACATTGACAGGAAATGCAATAGTAAGAACTCTCCGCAGAGCAAGGAGGTCACAACTTCCTTCCTTTGGTTTTCCCTCCTCCAAAAAGACTGCCATCTAAAAGATCCACCCACGTCTCTGGGTTTTGAGGTCCTGAAATACTTCAGTAATTGCTGTGGTTAAAAGTTGAGTCTCATTTAAAGCATAATTTCAGTAATCACTTTGAAGTTTTGAACACTGGCATCATTTTAAAATTAATTTCTATGGCTGCTTTTGTATCAGAAATAAACTCTCTTATTTTCTGAATTTTCTGTTCTTTGATAAACATGGACTGCTTCTTGTATCTTAGTGCTTCTATCATTAATCTATCTGGTAAGCAGCATTGGAGAATAACATAGGCATATCCATATTGAATCAAAAGTACTTTTTAATATAGTGTGTGTAATTTCTAATGTACTATGGAAAATTGAGTCATTAAAGTATGTAAATCTTTCAACAAAATAATTTTGTATATCTAAACAAAACTTGAGGGGAAAACAGTCAGCTGCCCTTCCTCCCTGTTTGTATTTTGACAAAGATGCTGGTTTAGTAAGCTCTGATTTTTACCTCGTGATTATGTAGCTTTTATTACTCAAGTCTAAGAAAATGTGATGTTGCATTGTTTGTGCATTGCAAGATCTTAGTAGGTCAGTTAAAGGGAGAGAGAGGCTACAGTATCAGCTTTATGTTTGGATTGCTTGTCCCTTGAAAGTTGAAGCTTATGCATTCTAGGTGATTATTAAGGAATTTCTGAGTTTTGCACAGAGGGCTAGGAATTGCCTTATTTTTGAGTTCTTAATAATTGAGACTGACACTGCCAAAAAAATCTGTTTTGGTTTAGACAAAAAGTTTAAGAAGTAGGAGAGAAGGAAGCAGAGAAGTGCCAAGTCCTGAGTCCTCAGAGCAAAGCTGTGGAAGATGTTGGAAGAGAATCCTAGCATCTTTCTGTTCCTTGGTGTAAACCTTATGTACTGTTCCTTTTTTCCCTGTTTACGTGCCTTCTTTTCTCTGATATTGCTGGTGTTTTCTCCCTCTAGTAATTTTCCCCTGAGCCTGTTATGATTATTAAAGTTGAAAAATCCCTCAAACTAATAAGCCGCGTGTTAAAAGTTGGATCAGGCACGGCACACACAAAGTTCTTGGAGCAGAACTGTAGCTGAAACTTCATGCTTGTGAGAGAAATAAACAAAATCTTCTAATTAAATTATGAAATAAGTTGTCAGAATCGGTGAAATTGGGTTTTGAAAAATCAGAGCTTGAAGTTGTCTGACTTTTGAAACACAGCCTGTAATATGAAATAAATGGAATTTCCACAGGATCAGAGATGTTCTCATAGTGTAAGTACTGGTTTATCAGTCATATGTTTAGCCTGTTAAACAGTATTATAGCTTTAAAATTCTCTGCCTGATGCCTGGGTACAGCAGGCAGTTTGCATTTATGGATACAGAGAAAAGATATACTGAAGTTTAGCAAGGAATGTTTAACTTGAGAGAGATGTCCTTTGAGGATATTGGATAATAAAAATAATTAAGGACACTGAAAAAATTATTCTACATATTATATGTGTATGCACACACACATATATAAAAATCTCATTATATATAAGCAAAGCTTGAAGATGTGGGTTTACAGAAGAGAGGCATACCTACCTGTCATAAGTCCCTATTTCTGTGGAAATCTTTACTGTAACACTCCAGTGGAGTTATTGTGTTGATGTTAAACAGTGGAAATATACATATTTGGGATGGGACAAAATTTGTTTTACCAAACACAGAGTTAAGTCCGGCATGGAAAGTAGGGAGTTGAGTCTGTCATTTAGAATCTGATAGATGATTTTTGTCCTTCTCCTGCTATAGATTCAGTCTTTTTTTCAAAGTTACAGAGTACTACAATAGAGTCCTAGTCTCTGAAGTAAAAGAAAAGTTATTCAAAATACTTTACATGTTAATTTTTCCTTTTGATCCTTGAGCCTGTTTATTCTCGCTTCTTATTCTGCTTTTCCTTTCTTAGAAGTCTGTCCTTTTGTGATCAATTTTTTTAAATTAACTAGTAATTACACTCACAGAGCAAAATTTTAACATTTTTATTTTGTCTTCTGTATCCGGAGAGACTCTATATACACATGGGTGCTAACCATGTCCCTTCAGTGTAGCACAGAGCCAGCCGTTCATCTCTTGTCCTGACTCTGTAGCTGAAGAAGGCACATATTGAATAAACTGCACCCATTGTTCAAATCAGTTTGAACTGGAGTTGGAGTGTTACTTGGCTAGTGAAGGGAATTAATTTTATTCTTTCTGTGAGGCTAATGATTTCCTACAGAGGAGGACACAATGTCTTTGTCATTTCTCCACTGTCAGTGTCCCCACTTCATTCTCCTTTCTGCAAAGTTGAAGCCTGTAAGTGTGAAGAGAGTTAACTTTCCTGGAGGTGTATAACTGGGTGAAGCAAGAGGGGAACTCCCCATCAGGGACACTGACTGATGGAGTGAGAGCTCCAGGAGAGAACACCCCAGCTCAAAGACAAGGTTCACAGCAGGATGTGATTTGGAACTTGCTAATCCTCTGGTTTGTCCCTGCCCTTGGCCTGACTGGTGTCAAAGAAGTGATGGGGCCAAGATGTTCAGGAGACCTACCCCGCACAGCACTGATCCTCTGCCTGCTGGCAAACAAATACTGTTATTTACTAATTAATTAATTACGTTAATTAAGTGCTCCTAGTTCAAGCAGTAGATGGCCTTCTCCAAAAGGACACACAGAACAGAAGAAAATGTACCGTATGTCTTACATATTCTGACATGGGGTAACAAGTTAGAAGCAAGCTAAAGAAGAAAGGACAGCTTCATGTCCTTTGTGAATGCTTTAAAATGCGTGGGGGGGATCAGTGTAAGGTGTGTGTGAAGATGTGAACATGCAGCAACCAGCATGGCTCAGTTGCTCCAAGCTGATACCTGTGCAGTCTCTTGCACACACAGGCACAGTTTGTGGTACGTTCGTGTCTGTGCTCCGACCTTGTGCTGTGGGGCGTGTGAGGAAGGCCACTGATGTAACTGCCTGAGCTGTACAGGAGGCTCTCCTCTCCTTCTGTAGCTCTCCTTTTTCATCTCCCTGTTAGCAAGACTAGTTAGCTCCTCTGGGGATTGGCCTTCCTTGTGTCAGATGTCATTCTGTACAATAAAAAACAGAAAATCTTGCCCTAATCAAGCAAGAAGTGATTGGTTTGCTGTGAAGTATCTTTAATACCCAAGAAATATTGCTTTGTGTGTTGTAATGTCATCACTGTTCAAAACCAAAACCAAAACCAAACAAACAAAAAACCCAAACTACACAAAAACCCCTCCAAACACCAAAACTACCCCAGTCTCTTTCCTTCTACAGACTTGGGGATGATGCCATGTAAGCCAGGAAGTCCATTTCTGTAAAAGAGCGGCACATTTGTGTCTCTAGTCTGTTCATTCGTGTGGAGAACACAACTACAGGGAGCAACATTATCCTTTTAGTCTGCCAGCTTGTTACCTGAATTGTGAGCCTCAAGTTTTATTCCCTAAGATCTCCTCTGAGATTTACAGCCCAGTTTGCAGTGCTGGCCTAAAGGCATCACTATTTACACTGAAACACAGGCAGGGAAAAAACATGATGAGAAACTCCCTGTAGACACCCAAAGTCTAAGGATCCAGAGAAGGACTAAGGAAATGCAGAAGTAAATAAGCAGAAGTGAGCTAAAAGCAGAACTTTAAAAGGAAAGTTTCCATGACCCCTTGAAGAGAAGCAGCATATTGCAATGTGCTTCAGCCCTGTAAACAGGGTATGTGGTTTCCTTCTAAACAGTTGGGTTTAGAAGCTAATATTACTTTTAACAAGTTTTTTACTTCATTTTTTTAGATTTGTTTCAGAAATAGTGGTTTTCTTAATTGGAGGGACGGACAACTTGTTCTTGGAGGCAGTGTGGGGTTAAAATCCAGATCTCTGTGCTTCAAGAGAACTGGGACAAGATAACTCAGAGCTTTAACTCAAAAATGCATGCCTCTTCAAGCTGGTTATCTGTAGCTATTTCCCCTCCCTCGGCTACTCCTGCCTGTCCAGCAAATATGCTCCACCCACAAGGCAGCCACTGAACTGCTGCAAAGTACAGCTTGGTTTGCTAAAGAGTGGCCAACATATTATCTTAATGTGCTGGGCTGTTAATTTCATGCTTGTTTTTTAAATCAAAAGTGTAAAACTTGCAAAATGAGTAACTGCAAATCATAACTAAGTGATCAGCTGTGTAGGAAGGAGACCATTCTCTGCACATGTACTTAGCATAAAAAAATCTTGCCAGTTGTTGCTCTGTATCTGATAATTGCTGACTTTCCTGAAAGCTGTTACAATCAGCTGTCAACAACAACAACAGAAAACTCACCAAACACAGACACACACAACACTCTCCCCCCCCAAAAAAAAAACTCCTTGTGGAAATTAAAACCTTAGAAGCAAAACTTTTAAATAGTTAAATAGCTAAAAGCTGCTTTTTAAAAGAAGTTGTACTGATGTCTGTGTCCTTCCCAAGCTACTATTTACCCCAGTTCCCCTGAATTCTGTCGTGTAGCAAGCTGTTTGTAGCAAAGGATTAAACATTACTTGCTTGTTGCTGGATATGATACATCCCTTCCTTCCCTCTCCACCCTGCAGCAGAAACGATGGAGATTTAACTAGACCAAATCAAAACCAGCTTCCAGAAAACAAATATGATTTTAAATTGTTTTCATAATCATGCAATGGTTTAGATTACACTTCTTAATGAATCTTTTCAATATGATGCATAACACCGAAAAACATTTTAAACCTGGTTTTATTGGTCTCTTTGAAGGGCATTAGGACTGTTTAGTCTGATAGACAGTCTGTGGCCTCCAGTAGTGCCTCTAAAAGTTCCTGGACAAAGTCAAGACTCTGAAATGGTAAGTTTGGCTATTATAGGTATGATTTTTTTCACTCACAACTAGTATTTTTGGTGGTGGTATAATCATGTTTACTTTGGGAATCAACGCTCTTCTTTTTACCTACCAAGTGTTGTTTTACTGATTCTGACTACCTCCCAGGCTAACCTGAAGCCCTCTGGATCAGCATCATCTTTCCAAAATGATTCAATTAGCCCCTTATTAATCCCCTAGAACAGGAATGATAAGATGTCCAGACAAATTCTTCCTCTCTTCTCCTTGCATGAGTAAAGAGAAACTGGATATTGTGGAGCCTGCTGAGAAATCTATATACAGGGAAATCAACTCATTCTTTAAAAGCACTTTTTAGCTTTAGGTTTGAAAGCACTTTTCTGAAGATTATTCTGTGAAGACAGGGTGACTGCTGGAATCAGGTCTCTTACTAGTTAGGATGACTTTGACTGATACTTGTTTCATGCAAGGTTAGAAGAATGAACACAAAAGTAATTACTAAAAATTAATGAATGTTTCTGTGATTTTAGGGGCTGGGAAAGTATAGAAATGGATTTAAAGTATGTTACTATAAATTTCCAAAGCTAAAATCACATCTATAATCTTACTTGAATTAGCCTTTACCTTTGAGAAGGAGTTCTGTCATATCAAGTCATTTTGGTCATACTAGATCATTTGAGAAGCTTCTGGGTAGCCAAATGCTTGGGCTTTCTTGATGTTCTTGCATTGTTCTTTGGAAAGAAGTGGGTGGTATTAAAATTTGTTTTAGACCAAAGCAGTCAATACAGGAAAAAAAAAAAAAAAAAGAGAGAAAGCTGGAAATAAACTAAGTTTCAAAATGAGGGGATATTGAAGGTGTATATTACTGGTTATTTCTAAAGTCCGAGAATCTTTTCTCTAAAATGTGGAGTGTTCTTTGCATTGTCCAGGGATATATACTGAAGAACAAAAAGCTCAGATCTCAGTTATAAATAAAATCAAGACTGAAACTGAGTGAAATAGCTCTGCTCTTTTTGAGTCTTTTTTGAGTCTACCTTTCATTTCGATATTTTGGAAGTCTCAGAGGAATGGATGGGTTTGTGCATTAAAATAATGTGTGCAACAGAAAGGGCATGTCTATGGCCGAGGCAAAGCTCTTAAATGTTATTTAGTGTTGTTATGACTCTTGTTATTTCTACATTTTTTCTATTTTATTAGCAATCTAAAAATGGAGGAAACTTTCCATAATCATATAATTTACACTTCTGTCATGGGTTTGAAATAGTAATTAATTCCACAAAGAATCATAATTTGCATTCTGATGCTCCACGTTTTTGGCTGGGTGGAGTTCCCAACTGAGATACATTTTTCTTGATACAAACAGTATAGTTTTATGCACAGTTTTATGGAAGCAGTTTTATACATAGGTACATAAATAATATTGACAGCATGATGATAATGTTGTTGGGAAGAGATCTGTGGAACTGATTCATTTTGAGCTGTATGTGCATTCAAATACCTTCTTTAATGCTGTCAGAGGCAAACTGAGTTTGGCTATCAGGTTCCTTTGCTCTTATTTTTCTTTAAGCAGATTCTTTTTAATGGGTGGGCAGCTGTCTTTAGTAGATTCATATTTCTTCTATTAAATTAAATGTTTTATTAACAACAAACATTGCTAAAAGAATATTTTACCATATTTGCAATAAAAATTATCCTCTAGCATTGTCTTTTCTTTTCTGAGAAGTCTTTCCAGCTTGGGACCACTCTAAGTGGTGATTGATAAAGTTGTTACGTCATGGTACTTTTTAAGGGGAAAAGAAAAATCTGGCATACCACAAAGAGAACAGTTCTTGCAGCTCTTGCATTCCTGTTCTTCATTATCTCCTTGTGCTGTCCTGGATTTAATTTGGCAGCTTTAAAAGTTCGGCAGCTGTTTACTATCACAAAAACCCACCCACATGCAAAAGTCCCCAAATCTCAGAAAAGCTATGGATGTTAAAAAAAAAAGAAAGGAAAAAAGATTCATCGTCGCACTCCTACCACGTAATAAAAACATGCAAAACAACAAAAAACACCTTGAAATAGTCACTGTGTTTGTCAAGTGTGCCAAGTTATGAGTTGTTTTTGTGATGAGGATCAATGTCAGATTATGGAAAGAATAATGCACACAGGCTAATTTCACTTATAACTTGTGAATGTTGGTTTATTAACTCATCTTCTACATCAGAGTCCTTGTTATTAACCATATAATTTTGTTTCCCCATCCATCTTAAAATGTAAATACTTTTATTCATTTTGTCTATTATTGTAAAACTTGACCAGCCAAATTAAAGTGCCTTTTTTATGGTCACATTTCTTTTTCTTATTTTTTAATAGATGACAACTAATCTTCCTCCTCCCAGCTTCTGTTACATTCTTACTGTTCAGTCTGGTGAAATGCATGTGGAAGTGGATGAGGAAGAACAGATTTCTAATTTGTACCAGCCGCCAGCTGTTCATGGTCTGAAGGAAATTCTTCGGGTAATCTGCTTTACAAATGAGATAACAAATACTTTTTACCACTGGATTTCTGGTATCACGGATTTCTCATTCCCCATTTTGTGCCGTTTTCAGATCGATGCTTGCAACGAGCGCTGTAGCTTCTGGGCCCACGTGCTCTATCGAAGGCTGCAGGTAACCTTTTTACTTAGCAATGAATTCAACATAAAATCAGCATAATGTTTATGTGAAGAAGCATTCGTCTTGTTTAGGGGTAACCCCAATGCCAGGATTACCTTCAGGTGTTGTACGGGCAGAATTATCACCACGTCTAAAATGCTTGTGAGTGGGTAAAACGAACTGCATCTCCAGTTTCAATGCCATTCAGTCTAGAAAGTGAATTAGAGTAAACTGCTGTTTAATACCAGAGATAATACTGCACCCTGGAGAGGAGCTTGCAGGAAGTTAGTTGAGGCTCAATTTATAGCTAAATGCTATCCTTAGGAACATAGCGAGAAGCTCCCAGTCAGTTGGGTGTTGGGGGATAGAATGGAGCAGATGATGGTTATATAAAAATACAGTTTTGCTCTTTTCATGCAAGTGTGTGGGTGATTTTCATTGACTTACATAGAAGACCCTCAGGCAGATTTGGCTTTTATGGTCCAATAAGTAGTAAAAGGGAGGAACTCTTAGGTAAATACATCTGCCATCCATACTGTGCCGGAAAGCTTACAATTATGTTTTATTTGTTTCTGAATGATGCTACAATGTTCTTTCAAAATGTTGCTTGCTCCCTTAGTAGTTAAAGGAATTTTTTGTTGCTGATTTATTTATTTTTTCCTGGCGACTGTATCCTTAGTAAAGCCAGCACTGAATTCTAGCAGAGAATAATTTGCAATTGTCCATCAGCTCCACAAGAAACAAAGTGTGAATCAAAGCATATGAACCAAAGACAAAGAAATTCCAGAACGGCCAGCAAAATAGCTGGAGATGCTTCCCACAAGTTTGAGACATAAATTTAATTTAGGTCTTGCCCTTTTGCTTCAAAAGCCAATGAGTTATGATTTAATTTTTAGGCAGGGAGTAACTACAGAGATGAGGGATATCTCTTGTGTTTTCTCCATGCTAATTGAGAATGTAACAGAGCATTTGCAAACATGGAGTTAGGGCTAGCAGGATGGGATCTTTAGTGTGCCAGCAGAAAGATGGACATGTACATGCATAAATTCCTATTTCCAAGAAACCTCTTCTAGTGAAAAATAAAACAAAACTGCAGACTAGGGGCATCCTAGGCAAACATTTCTGAATTCAGGAATGTCTACTTCTGAAATTCTGATGTGTGTTATCAGTATTCTTGTGTAAAAGCATTTCATGACTGAATTAGAGAAAAGATTAAGCATGCAGGAACAGATGTGGTTTTGAAGAATGGAAAACTGAGTAACAGAAAAAAAGGTCTATGGGGTTTTTTTCTTGCTTCTAGGAAGTTTATTAGTTGTTTTTTAATGGCATTCATTTGATGAACTGTAAGCACTAAGTGAACAGCATGAGTGCTCATAATTTTTTTGAAAGTAATGATGGAAAAGTAATAGAAGATATTCTTTTTAGGTTTAACTTACTGGATAACTGCTCTAGGAATATAAAAGGTATTTACCTGCTGTAAGTGTATTACTTGCCTAGTCCTCCCAGAAGATCATGAACAGTAGATTATTTCCTGCCGTTGCCTTTGCCAAGAGTACCCTGCACATGCAAAATCACCAAGCTGTAATAAGTGGGGAAGGGACAATGATTTGGTTTGTTTTGCAGATTTATTATTAAATAATCTGCTACATGAGCTAGTTAAGATGCACTTTAAAAATAGTATTTACTCTCTGTAGCTACAGAATTAAGTACTTAAATTGATATGGCTTAATTTGTGTGAAGGAGGAATGGAAATACGCTTTTATTATTACTCAGAGTCTGAACTGTGGTTCAGAAGGAATATGAGGAAATATATTCCATCTGTGGTTCAGGAGCTGTCCTTCCTTATAACTCAATCCTGCTGCTATTTGTCTGTTGTGTCCTCTCTGTTCAGAACAAATTGTCACACATAGCAAGATGATGATTTTATACTAACTTGGGATTTTTGCTGTTATTATTATTTACTTTTTGGATGATTTTTCTGAAAGCCAGCTTTTAATGTCTTAGTAATTCTCAAGGGACAGATGTAAAAATTCTTTCTTTGAAGCTGTCCTAATGTTATCTATGCAGAGGAGGTGCCCAAATGTATGTAGTTACTAGGCAAAACAACAACATCAGTGCAATGGGCAGCATGTGCTGTATTAGGGCATAACTGTAATATCTGACTTGTGAATAATTTTTCCAGTTACTATTTGCAGTTACCTCATTTGCTCTAAGAGCTGTGTGCATGAACAGAAAGCTAGGTTGTGTGTGGCTAATGGTTTCAAGGTTAGAATTCAACCAAAGACAAAATATTGAGGGTTTTGTTACCTTCTGCTAAGGACATGTAGCTTTGAGAATAAAATTCTACATGTCTTTCCAGTCATTATAGTATTTAATTTTCAGTTAAATGTTTTAAGAATTAATTTTTGATCAGCAGACTAATTAAAAAGAGTAACAAAAACATTTTAAATTAACAACATAATTTAATCTTAGATATTTTAAAATATTAGAATCCTAAAAGTTGCAAGTTCCTTGCACTGGTACGTATGAAATATGCTTTGATATGGTATTTTTATACCTGTCTGGGGCAGAAAACTTACACAGTCACTGCAGATGCATATGTCTCTTACTGAGGAGTGATCTACTTCCGTAACTTTATGCATCATTGGAATATTTAGGGATATTTGTTCAACTGAAAGAAAAAGCTCCACTTTGCAACTTTGTTGTGCTTGGGAACCTGAAAATGTGCCCCCAGAGGAATGATAGTGGTACTAGAAATGCTCTTTCCTTATTTTTTTTTAAGACAAAAATTATGTAAGTCTTAATAAAACCATCCAATTAACTTTTTATGCATACAATATATACAATATAATACATATTCTTTTAGAAAATATATTTTCAAACCCCATGTACAGTCCAAGAAAATTATGATAAAGTGTGATGGTTGATTGAGGTAAAGCCAAAAGTCCAGAGAGTCAACCTGGGAAAGTTAATTTAAGGTAGAGATTTTAAGGTTTGTATCCGAAGTAAGAAATACTAAAAAATTCTAGTAAAACTTTGACTCATTATCCTGTACAAGCCCTGAATGTAATAATTTCTGACGGTTTTATGAGCTATTTAAATATGAAGATGTTTGGTCTTTCCTTCTACTAAAAAAAATTACTAATTGCATTCCAATTTTGTATCTCTCTTTTTTTTTTGTAATCATAGACAAAACACAATGTTCCTATAGACCAAAAAGACACTTTGTTGTTTGTGACTGACTCCACACTGCAAAATGTTGTTCATGGGATTCCAAAAGCTGTTGCTGTGTCAGTCACTGCATCGTGTGTTCTCAGTATGGAAATCAGAGAAGCCCTCAGTGCTGGCTCACAACTTGTCTTCTTCAAGGATGCTCTGTGGGGAAATGGTAAGCTTTGCACGTGGTTTTGAAGCAGTTGGAGTCCCACAGAAATAGCACCCTTATCTCTGACACCACAGCATCTGACCTCCAGAGACTTTGATTATCAGATGAAGATGAGACTTTGCAAGTTTGGGATGAGAAATTTGAAAGGGGTTGTAATTAGAGCTTTCCTGTGAGGTTTCTTTTTTTCTATATTTTTGGCTTGATCTCCAAAGCAAATGAGAAATTCAGTGTTGTTGTATGTCCACCAGTACTACAGTCAAGTCTTCTCTGATGACTGTTGAATCTAATGACCAGTGTCAATCAAATTTGTGAACTGACAGAAGGCTCAAAAATATTAAGAAACTTGCATGTCCTTAGAGAAATTGACAAGTTCTCCTAAACCATCTTAGCTGTGAAGCTTCGTTCCCTTACTGATCATGAAATTATGGTTGTTTGTTTTACTTTCATTTTTAGTCACTCTTTTCTGAGCTTCAGGCTTGGTGCTGTATGGTGACTGCAGGGGTAGTTCACATCTCACGTCTTCAGTCACTTCCAAAATGTAAGTGAACTGGAAGTACCAAGCTATGCAAAAGGCTGTGTGTCCTGAAGCAAAAATCTCTGCTCTGGAGAATGAAGCATTGCATGCACCTGCTCTTTGTGATCTTTGAAGCAAAGTAGGACCACCTGAAGGGGTGCCTAAGATTATTACCAAGGAAAAGACTGAACCTGTTTGCAGGGAGCAAGATGTGATGCAGTCTGAGTGGCATCAGACTCTCTTCTACCATGTTCAAATTTTTATATTTCTTTTTTTTTTCAAATTCTGATTTCTTTTTCTCCCCAAGAGTTGTAAAGTGTAACAAGAGCATGGTGCATGTATCACTGAAAGCAAAATATTTTGTCATTGAGAGAAGCTGATGGATTCTATTCATCTGTTTGGTAGCTGGCAGAGATTGTTGTCTTTATTGGCCATGACAATTAACATGGTCACCTTTTTTCCTTGTTACTGTACTGAGCTGAAATGTCTTTTTTGGCAGGTAGGATTATTTGTGTTGAACGTACTGTTCTCTTATTACAAAAGCCTCTTTTGTGCTCGGCTGCTGGTGCTGACCTCAGTAAGCTGACTGGCCCTGTCAGACTTGATGAGCTGGATTCTACAACACAGGCCAACTCCATTTGTGCTCTGAGAGGTTTGTATGGCCTTGCCTGAAATGAATGCAGTTAATTATTTGTGCTCACTTTAATCTTTTGTGTCTTTGTATTGATTTCTTGCACTAACAGCGTGGAGAGATTAAAAAAAGCATAGCATTGCTGTGGTTCCTTAGGATATTTAAGATTTTATGCTTCTTTCTGGGCTCTGTTTGCCTTTTGCTGGCCAAGCTCTGCTCCCACTCACTCATACCCCAGAATAAATGTTTAGTGCACAATCTGTTTCATTATATTCCTTCCTTCACTGTCTTCTTTCAGGAGCCTTCTGTTCACACCAGCCTTGTTGATGTTGGCAACATTAAGTTATACCAATATTTTTAGGCAGATGGATAAGATATGTGTTACCCAGATCTTGAATGGTAGGGGTTGGTGACTGATTTCCCTGGAGCTTTGCTGCAGTAGGACAATTTATTATTTTACCATAGTAATTTAGCATAATGTGGCCAGTATTTGCTCACCGACCACTTTGGATCATAGCTTTGTCTAATATCTTGGTCTTACCACTAACCATGCAGAAACATTTCTTACTACATATTTTCTAGTGTTTCCAAATCAAGCAGAAACATTCTCTACTGTGTATTTTCTAATGCTTTGTCCAGACAGCTTCTTAAACTTCCCAGTTGTACAGTGCCTATAGGAAAAAGTACTTAAAAGCCCAACAACTCTTAATGGCTATTTCCTTCCTTAATTTAACTCCTATTATTCCAGTAGCCCTTGTAGAAAATTCTTGATACAGTTTTGCATTTATACCTTCGAGTATTCACTGGAGCATTTGAAATTGACTTTAAAATTACAGCAAATAATGGTTTTCAGATTAATTCTTCAGCTATAATATGTTGGACTGGGAAGACAGTTTGAAACCAAGCAAAACCATTACTAAACATACCTGCTGCTATGGTAGACCCACAACTTAGCAATGCCTTTGTGATTAATTACTGAGCACCTTGCAGTGACAAATGTTGAACAGTGCATAATGAAAACCAAGCACAACCAGAGGCACTTCACTCAAAGCCTTGGTTGTTATGGACATCTTAAATTGATACATCTACTTGAAAGATATTTCTGTCACTGGGTGTGAAATGCTTTTTGACTTTTTTTTTAATCTCTCCAGTAGTTATGCCAAGGTTTGTCACTTCTCTGCTGTTAAATATTATGAGAAATGCTTGTCTTCTTTTTTCTTGTTGACAGTGTGCATAGTAGGATAAAGGAAACATTTCTCTGTCCTTTCTTCCAGCAGAGCAAAGAAAGTACACCTTTGTGATCTGTTGTGTAAACAAGTACTTACTTTACACACATGGGAGATGTCATGCTTTGCCTATCCTGTATTACAGATAGAAGAATGACAAAAAGAAATTACAACCTTGTCTTGTTTAATCTGGAATTTGTGCAGGGTAGCTGTTATCAGTATGTTCTCACACCTGAATACCAACATAGAATATAAAATATTTTCTTTATACCTATGCTGCTGCATTATATGTATGACACTTCCGTGTGTACTGAAGCAATTTAATAGCATTCAGGAGATATATTCACTGGTTTGAATTTCAATTAGTTAGTGCCTACATCTTTCTGCTGAAGTAATGAAACTAATTGCATTGACTGTACTTTGTTGGTGGGAGAATATAGTTTTGGTGGAGTGATGCATGGAGGGAGATGTATCGTCTTTAAAATGCAGTCACTGTCTGTATCTCCTGAGAGTTGTTAGCCTGGCTTTCACTGAGAAGCAGTATTACCTCATTCATTCTTTTTCTTTGCACATCCTTTCACTTCTGTACTTTTGGTCACCGGTGAGTGTTGCACATTGGCATCCTCCCACCTAACAAAGAGGCTGCAAAGGTTTTCTCTACTTCTTCTTCAAGGAGTGTGCCTTCCTGCTCCTTTGGAAGGAATCTCTGAAATTCCTCCAGTCCAAGCTTCTACTTAAAGCTGGACCCTGAACAACTTGGTACAGCTCTGGACTGGATGTTCTTCAGAGGTTCCTTCCCCATCAAAACAGACACTGTTCCAGTCCAAGCAGATGCAATAAGTTTGTCAGAAATCCTTGTTTCAGGGATGTCCAGTTGTACAAGCTCTGGGATAATGGAGTGTGTTGCTCTTCAAGAGTTGAGTGATAACCTGTGATTGCTTTCTAACCAAAAGCTTATTCTTCATTGCAAGCTGGATCTGTGGTTTTCACCTGTGATCTTCAGGTTAATAGATTTATTTTGTTATCACTATGCATTGCAAGGTAGTTCCTAACCTCTCTTTGCTGTATAGTAGCAGTCAGGATGACTTAAATGTTGGCAGTTCATATGGCACAGAACTGTTTTTCCTCTTAATCATGCTTTGAGCAAATTCTACTTAATCTATACCACATGATACGTGGGAATATTACTTGATTAATGATATTTGCCTAGTATGTGACTCACCAACAATGATTGATTTTTGACATTGGATATTTTCATATTTAAGCCTTTACTCAGGGGTGTGGGGCTTTTTTCAGTTTTCTGCTTAATAGTGGGACTAAAATGGGGTCAGTCAGTTTACCTAGGTTTCCTTTTTTGATTGAATTTTTGCCTTTTGTGTGCCATTAATCAGGGTAACTGACTGGGGGGAAAAAAGTCCAAACAACACCTCCATTTTTTAATGTTTCAACCAGAGTGTTCCTTTGCATTCCTCATGGGAGACATGTTTTTCTAGGTGTTGTCCTCTTGTCAAACTCTTCTTAATGACACCAGCCACAACCCTTAAAAATAGACTAGAGGTAAAAATCTAATTTTGGCTGTGTGCATTTTCATTTAAAAGAAGGATCTTGGGTAAATATCTGAAAGGTTTTTGCATGTCAGGCAAAATCTAGAGTCTTGAAAAAGATGTGCAGCAGTTCAGCAGCTTAAACTTGAGAAATTCACTTTGTGTGGGGGGTGGACAAGACTGTCACTATATTATTACACCTGCTCCTGCTTTGAGTTGTTCTGACTTCATTGATGTCTGGTGGTTTTCTCAAGGGAAGTCAAATTGTCATCAACTGTCATCAAAATTATCTTCTTTGCTGGACATAATCTCATCAGTATGATCCTAATTGATTTTCTTCAAATGTACTTTCATTACTTGAGCACTTTGAGCACTGGCATCTTGCAGTTGGAATATGGTACATAACTGGGAAAAAGTGAAAAGTCTTAGAGAGAAAGGGGATTTTACTTTGGTTTTAAAATTATTTTTTAATGAAGAAGGAAACATACTCAGCAAGCTAATTGGTAGCTTTTTAATAAACAAGAATCATAGAATAATTTAGGTTGGAAAGGATGTTTAAGATCATCAAGTCTAACTGTTAATACAGCACTGCCAAGTCCACCACTAAGCCATGTCCCCAGGTGCCACAGCTGCATGTCTTTTAAATATCTCCAGGAATGGGGACTCCATCTGTGCCCACTCCCTGGGCAGCTGTTCCAATGCTTGACCACCCTTTTAGTAAAGAAATTCTTTCTAATATCCAGTCTAAACCTCTCTTGGCATGACTTTAGGCCATTTCCTCTAATCCTGTCACTTCTTACCCCTACCTGGTTACAAACTCCTTTCAGGCAGTTGTGGAGAGCAAGAAGGTCCCCCCTGAGCCTCCTTTTCTCCAGGCTGAAGAAGCCTTCATCAGCTCCACTGCCCTTCTCTGGACTCACTGCAGCACCTCAATGTCTTCACTGGAGCGAGGGGCCCAGAACTGGACACAGCCCTCATGGTGTGACCCCACCAGTGCTGAGTGCAGAGGGATGATTCCCTTCTTTGTCCTGCTGGCCACACTGTTGCTGATGCAGGCCAGGATGCCATTGGCCTTCTTGGCCACCTGGGCACACTCTGGCTCATGTCCATTTGGCTGTTGACCAACACCCCAGGTCCTTTTCCATTGGGTCACCTTCCAGCCACTCTTCCTCCAGCCTGTGGCACTGCCTGGGGTTGTTGTGACTCATGTGCAAGACACAGAATTTGGCCTTGTTGAACCTCCTGTCACTGGCCTCAGCCCATTGATGCAGCCTGTCCAGATCCCTCTGCAGAGCCTTCCTGCCCTCCAGCAGATCAACACTCCCACCCAGCTTGGTGTCATCTGCAAACTGAGGGTGGACTCGATCCAGATTATTGATAAAGATATTAAACAGGACTGGCCCAAATACTGAGCCTTAGGGAACACCATTGCTGACCAGCCACCAACTGGATTTAACTCCATTCAGCATTCACGTCATTCAAAGAGAAACGTACCCATGGAAACTCCCAGTTTATCACAAACACTGAAGAATCAAAATTATTCCTCTAAAGAGTCCAAGTAGTTAAATAGATTTGTTTATTCTTTCAGTGAAATGCCTGCTGTTTTGTTGTACCCTTAGAAATTGGGTCATAAATGTTGTATTTGAGAAGCGACTTTCCAGATCTTCAGACTTTGAATTCCCGAAGAAAATTACAGTTTTGTCGTTTAGGTGTAGCTCCCTCCTTGCCTCAGGAGAACCAGAAAAACAAGGGATTAACACCCTGTCTCACAGTCCAGACACTGTAAATGCTCCATAGTCTCCAAGGCTTTCTTCTATTGAATGTGGTATAGAACTGTGAGATTCTTGCTCAATAGAAGCTGGATTTTTTAGTCTGTAGTTCTGTTATACTAGTGAGGTTTTATTTTAGTGTAATTTCATTCTTACAGGTGACTATTTTTCTCTATAAATAATGCTCATAATTTCAGCATATTGTTACTATAAAATATAATATACTCTTTATTGGCTTCTCATAAAATTCTGAATATATTTTTTCTTGCCAAAACTAGTGAGGCCATTTTTATGAGTCCAAAGTATCTTTGGCATTCCCTTCTTACGCATACACTTAAGACTGTGAGCCAGATCTAATCTCTGTTAAATCAGTATAAATGAAGAATAACTCCATTGTTAGTGGAATTTAATCTGCATTGTTGTTTTCAAAAGGGATTGGGACTTCTTATTGGTTTGTATTTTCTAAATACCAATATCAAGCTATTTGATCTGATGATTTTTACAGCTGTTTATTGCCAAGAAAACATCAGAGGACCAGAGAGAAACAAACAAGTGAAAACAAATCAGAAAAGCAATAAAATCCAAACCAAAAGAACCAAGCCTATTTGGAAAGTTAATTGTCAATTATCTACTTTTTGGTATTTTTAGAATGTAACAATCTGCTGTACTTCCATCCCTTGTTGAAGGGACGAAGGAGAAAGGGAGTGAGATTGTTGGAAGAGCTGATTCTTGCTCTGACAAGTCTTAAGCTGTGGGTCAGAAAGGCTCAAACCTCCTGTGAAGCCAAGAGTGGCTGCGTTTGCTGGCTTAACATTGGCATTTTGTAAGAATTCCATGTTCTGCAGGTACTGTTGTTGGAGTTAATGAGAGCACTGCTTTCTCCTGGCCTACATGCGACAGATGCAGCAGTGGAAAGTTGGAACTGTGTCCCCAGGACAGGTGAGAGTCAGCATGCTCCAGAGCACTCCAGGTGTTCTGTAGATGTAACCATAACAGCAGTAGGTGATGCAATGATTCCTGCAGGCACAGGCTGCACTTTGCTCCTTCCTAGAACTAAGACGCAGTGTTTTTATTGCTGATGAACTGATAAAACCTGCAAGGTTACATTAATTTATTAAGAAAGATACAAGTAGATATGAAATGGTTTGATTTTGCAGTTGGTGCTTTCTTTAAAACCAATCTTGCTTATATAGGTTTTATAGCCCACTGCATTATAATATTACTTTTCATAAATATACCCATAAGCCACAGGTCTAATTTTAAGTTCCTTTAAAAGTAGGTATATGTGTTTGTGTGCCTTGCCTTGTTAATCTGAGTACCCCCAATTCACCTCATTTTTATACTGGGCTGTGATCTCTGCTACAGTTTGTCTAAGTATGAAAGAGTTACACTTCAGACCTGTTAAATTAGTCACCTTCCTAAAAAGGATGTTGAATAATTCTCTCAGTATATCTGTCCTCAGTGTGAGGACTGATCCTACAGGACCTGTTGCCACCTGAAATGCTGAACTTGTGTCACACTGACATATTTCTGGAAAGCCTCCCCTGCAGCTGCCTAGCCAGCTTGTGCTTGCAGTGTGAGATACCTGGTGGAATAAAAACCCAGGGGATAAGAGTAGTCAGAGGAAGGAAAGGAAGGAAAGAAAGGAAGGAAGGAAAGAAAGGACAAAGGAAAGGAAGGAAAGAAAGGAAGGAAGGGAAGGAAGGAAAGGGGACGGAAGGAAGGAAGGAAGGAAGGAAGGAAGGAAGGAGTTCTTTCTACTGAAAAAGCTTAGAAAAAGAATAAGGAGAAGTTGGGTTGGTCTTATTGTAATAGATAATATTTTCCTAAATATGAGAAGATTTGCCCTTTATGCTTTGTTACATGTAGTCCTTGGGGAGGAAAAGGCTGAAAATCAGAACCAGGTGTCCTGTATTATACTGTCACGTGAAAGATAAGGATGTGTCTGCGTTCACATAGTAGTGTAGTCCAATTAAAAAAGTATCTCACCTGTGAAGGACACTTTTGCTTCATTTGGAGAACAAATGAACTATCAATATTTATTTAAGAAGTGCTTCCAAGAAGGACTTATAGCTGAGCTTAATTTTGTGCATGACTTAAGTGTGCACTGAAAACACTGAACGTTTGCTGAATGAGGGCCTAAGTCAATAAGTCACTTCGGCCAAATCTATACTACAAATTTTCTTTTGCCATAACTTTTAGGAGGTTAGGAGATTAATATTTGCTTAAGTGGGGTGACTATAAATAGCAACCCCTCTCTATGCTGCCAGAAATTACAAAAGGAAGATCCTTTCGCCAGAAGAGTTTAGGTCCTCCAAGAGAATTACTGCCAACAGAAGAGCTCTATTTGCTATTATCAATTGAATCTATCGGGGCTTTGCTGCTAAAAGTCTACCAGCAATGTATTTTAGGCAATAAACTAACTGGGGTTTTATTTCTTTTGATTTATAACTGACAGCTTGTCCATTTCTCTGTGTTTTTTCCATCATTATTTTGTGTGTTTCAGAGAATTGCTGTACTGCAACCAGTGCTCTGAAGTTGTCACAACTCCAGTTTTGAAAATGCAGTTGGAAGTCTTCTTGAGTTGTCCATCCCGATCTCAAAGTACAGTAAAAGTAAAGGTATGGCATGAAATTAGCCTTGTATCAGATGTAGTGAGGCTAGATGTGTAGACACATAGGTACTCCATGCCACACTTTTATGAACAGTTCTGTCAGGAGACAAAGTATGTAAGACTATCGCATAATTTAATCTAATATTAAACATGTTAGGCTAAGAACCCAGTTCCCAGATCTTGCTCAAGTAATGCAATCATTGAGTTCACCCTGAGGTCTGCAAACTGTTCTACAGCCCACATGGAGGGATTTGTTAGGTTGGGCCTTGGGAAACCTCAGTCTACACAGTCTAAAAGGAATATGTATTTTTAGACTTCCATTCTGAACATATTTTGTGTCACCCCTCCTCTGCTTTCTTGGCCAGAGAAGCAAAACTGCTCAATATTAGAATGATAAATCTTTGTTCTATGTGACTGCAAACAGAATGTCTTTGCACACTTCAGATTTTTGTCATGAACAAAACCTGTGAATTTTCTCATTCCAGCTGTTGCAAAGGACAATCTCTTCTCTCCTGATGTCCTCTGCCAATGAGGATGGGGTAGGTATAATGAATGCTGACCAAAGAAAGTTAAACTACAGAACTTACTGTAAAGGCAGAGTACCAATATGTTGGCAGGTCAGCCATGACTTTTGGTGGCAGCATCTTGAAAATCTTCAGTAATGGAGATTCTGACTTTCCAGGCAGTTCAGAACTGCACTAGGAGTGGTAGGAGATTTCACTACAAGTGAAATTATTTTTTTCCCGTGTCCAGCCTGCGATTTGAGTGGGCTGTGCCCTTTGGCAATCCCACCTTCCAGATGGCTGCCCTGCCATCTCATCAGACTCACACCTTCCTTTTCAGAAGGGGGATGATGCAGGTGGGCTGTGTGGCTTCAGCTCAGCTGTGGAGCTGCAGGGCTACCTGCAAACATCACCGTGTCCAGGCACTCAGAGCTGCCACAGGCAGTGACTTTACTCTGTTCTCTGGCTGAGCATCCAAAGACAGAAAAGATACCCCCCAAGCATCCCACTTTTTGGGTCTGGTCTTCTAAATCCTATAAAGCACAAACACTTCGTAACAGCAAAGAATCTGCAGAATGCGTGCAAGATATTACTCATTAATTGTATGAATGAAGCCGTGGAGATCCATGGGCTAAAGTACAGTTTATGTAATCATGAAGTAGTTATTTCTTTAATCTGAGATATCAGAAGAACCCTGACACTTGGCACAGTGGCCCAGATTTATCATGGGTGAGGGAGGCACCCGGGCAGGTGCCTGGCTGGCATTGGCTGCTGGATGGTCAGCAGCGAAGGAGCGGCACCTTCAGAGAGTCATTAAGTCCAATTAGGATTCCAAGATTTTCCTTCTCCCTTGCACGCAGAGTGGAGCAAAGGTCGGTTTGTTGTCTTGGTTAATCATCCCAGTCAAATACCTTCAGTTAGGTGCTGTGTATTGGGGTCAGTTTGCTTTCCCTGTCTTACAAGTGTTCCAACATTTTCCTATTGCATGCTCCGTGGTTTTAGTGGGATTTGTGGAAAATATTTAAAGTGGAAAGTAACTCTGAATTTTTTTTTTTTTTTTTAATGCTGGAGGGTGTATATTTCATTTAAGCAAAGAGATACAAGAAATTTCCAAAATAGCAGTTAAGTCTTGCTGAGTTTTACAGGATGTGTCTGGTTTAGTTACAGAAAGGCAAAACATAGTTCTTTTTTGAGTTATTAGAATTCAAACAACCTCTTTTTCATGTTTAAATGTGTGTAATGCCAGTATTTAAAAGTCTGGCAACTCGGGTTCTTTTCTTCCCTGACTGAAACACAGGGATAAAGATTAGTCACAAGAAATAGCACTTGAGGTGGCATTTTTTTGCCAGTGCTTCTAAAGTTTTTAAGGGTATAGCTTTGTAATCAGTTCTTTTGGCAGGGAGGTTGGTTTCAGCCGTCACCAGCCCTGGCCACTTGTTCCTCACCTTGTGGCAGCCCTTGTGTTACACCAGTAGAGTTGTTTGTGCAGCTGCACAGTGAACTGGACTGCAGAACCGGTCTGGGGTAAAAATAATCTAGGAAAAAAAAAGGAAAAAGGTTGTTTATACCTTTAGCCAGGCAACACCATGGGTATCACATACCTGTACAGAAACACAGCACAGACAAAGGCAGGGGCACAGTCAGAGGCTGGTTGTGGGCAAGGCCCATTAGGGAAAGAAATGGATGTGAACCTGCCACCTGAGGTACCCTCCCAAGTGAAGTACCAACTGTGACTGTTACCAGTTCTTGTGTTAACGTGCTGTCTGCTCTTAGTGAAGCCATGCCAGCCTTGCATCCCTCTGCTCCACACAGAATACAGCCTCTCCAGATTTGCTCAGGCACAACTTGCAGTGAAATGCCGGCCGGATCATTAAATAGGAGGGACTGTGAAGGTGCTGGTGATGGTAATGCATGAACAACACAACGTTACAAGGGGGGAGAGGGAGGACAGTAAGAAGGGTTACAAAATGTTTTTTCCTTTAGTGGATCAGTTAGTACAGGTAATCAATACACAGTATGGATATATGCATTGCCAGCACGTGTGAAGTCCTGCAAGTATCAGAAAGGTAGATAAAGGGAGCTTGTGTAGGTCATGCTGCAGCAAAACTGAGTTCAAAGTCACAGTAACTTTCTTATTTCTTAAACAGCTAATTTTTAAAGCCTGTTAGGGAAGCAGCAATTTAGGCAGGAGTGTGATCTAATTATCGAAAATCTAAATTATTCATCCTTTCCATTAGTTCTAATGCACTTTTCCAGTCCTTTAAAAAAATTGTCTGTTGGAAGAGGATCTTGCATGCTGCATCTTCCCAGCTGAACGCTGCCTAGAACAGAACGTCCAGCACTGTTTGTTTTACTCACCATGCTTTTATTCCTGCAGACTTACGAGGTGCAGAGTGTGCTGGGAAAGGAGGTGGGGTTGTTGAACTGCTACGTCCACTCTGTAACCAGTCACCCCAACTGTGTTGCACTGGAGGAAATTGTTCTTCTGGAAGCTGCAGCAAGACAGAGTTGAACTCTAGTCAGCTATTATTGCATCTGTGGACTTTGTAATGTGATTATCTGTTAACTAGTGCCACAGATAATGTATAATGCAAGTGTGATAAGCATTAAGATAGTTTATTAAAACTGTGATTTATAAAGCACGTTGTGCTAACACTGAAAAATTATCCATATATTGTTCAACTTTCTGAACTGTTCTTTTTCTGATCGGTGCAGAATCTAAGAATACAGTTCTTTGTCATGTTGGCTGTTATGTAATGTAAAACATCTTGTTCTGGAAGTTTTGAATGGTTGTGAATTTTTTTTTTTAACAATAGTGTATTTATTACATGTCAATGGAAAATATTTTACTGATATTTTTGAAATAAATACCTTGCTTTGGACAGCGAATGTTGGTTTTGTCAGTGTATTCCAGACCTTCCGTGGTACATGAATTCTGAGCTGTTATCAGCTTGTAATAGTTGTTATAAAGACAGACATTTGAAGATTAAAGACAAAGCTTATATTTTGAAGTGTCAAGCACATATAAAGTTAATGGTTTACAGCTAATTGGTCTCTCAGCATAGAAGTGGTGTGTTATCAGTAGCTTCCCACAAAGCGGGTGTTTCATTATAGTTTCTTTCACGGGTAAGGAGCAAACTGCATTGTAGGCCACGCAGTTATCCTCAGCCAGAGACTACAGATCAGATAAATGCCAAAATCTTCCTCTGAGTGTACATTGCAAGAATTAATATAAGAATTAAGAGACTGATGTTTTTTTCCCCCCTCACAGCATTTAAAAGCCCCTTACAGGAGGAACGAGTGGTTTTGTGCAAGTCCCGTATGTGATTAACCAGCAGAAAAGGAACAGCAAACTTGTCACACTGGTCATTTCTGCGGCTCAGGACAATAGTGAAAAGTCTTTTGGATGTCATGATTACTAAAGGAACAACCCAGCTTTTTAATTCCCCTTCTCCCCCCACCCCCCCCAAGCATTTCTGTCTCTTACCTGCCTGTCTTTCAGGAAAAAGGAGAAAAAGCCCATTCCTGTGTAGAGGATATTGGTCTGTATGCGAGACTGCGGTTGCCCCTTCAAAACCTTATGAGACTTGAGTCTCTGAGAAAGCTGGAGGTGCTTGTTGTGTCAGGCCATTTTTCTGCCAGTGCCCTACAGATGCTGTAGGTGCTCTAACACTGCACTACCGAAATTTAGACAAGGTGCCAGATCTCCTGTGATCTGTTCACTTAGCGATGAGCAGCAGCATTGCTGCTCTCGCTGTAACTAGCAGGGATCAGTGAAAGTCTTGGTGATCACTCACTCTGTGATGAGCAGTGGTTGCCCACTCTCACTTTCACTAGCCGGGATCAGTGAAAGTACCCAGCTCCTGCAGTTGCCAGCCTACAGAGGGCTGAAGGCTAAGGGTGCATTAACACCTCTGGAACTCACTGCAGCTGGTCCCAGCTCTGGAACGCGTTAGTGTAGGTGCAGAGTTGCATTATCTGGAATGGAAACCCCTTGGAAGTTTTTTAACAGTAATTTTTACCAGTGGTGTTCTTTTAATGGTGTTCTAATAGTCCTATATACTCTTTTTTTTAGATATAGAGTACGGTGTTTCTGGCAGAGTCCTGGTCACCGAGCAGTCTCTAGCTGTGCAGCTGCTCGGTCCCACCAGCGCCACGGCAACCCCTGACTCAGCATTCCGGCTCAGCGATGCGGCTCCGGGGGGAGCAGACTTCGCAACCCGCGGCCGTGGGGTCTCACGGTTGTTCCCACCCCTGCATCGCTCTCTGGATGCTTTGGGAGATAGTCTAGCACCCCTTGCTTGCCCTCACCTCCCCTCTCGGTCGCCGGGACCCCCCTCCGCCGTGTTCCCCGCCCGTGTTCAGCCCCCTCCCGGGCAGCTCTGCTTTCCCCGCCGCCAGCCCGTTGCTGTCACGACACAGAGCAAACGAGAGCAGGGTTGATTTAAAATGCTTTTCTTTATTCTTAGAAATGCTGTAAAAATTGATATAAAAGGTTGAGCATGCTCAGTCTTTTTTTTTTTTTTCCATCCTACTGTCTAAAATACATGGGATTTTGAATCATTTTAACAGATGTACCATAGCTGCATCGGTATGAGTAAAATGTAGAAAAGGCGAAAACTACCATTACAAAAATAATTTAAGGGGAGAGAAGAAAAAAAAAATAATATATTTAGCTTTTTTTCCCTTTTTCGCAAGTTTCGTGATGAAAGACCCAGGCATTGCTCCACGTCGCTGCCACATTCCGAGCT
>VXAC01007490.1:39310-88923 GCA_013399225.1 Rhipidura dahli | reverse complement strand
CGGCCGGCGCCGCCGCCCGGTGGCAAGTACTCGCCGTATTCCCCGCCCCGCTCGGGCTTGTGGTTGCTGTTGAAGAGGTCGGCGAAGAGCTCGTCGTTGCAGAGCTCCAGGTTGGGCACGGCAGACATGGAGTCAATGTAGGAGCTAAAGTCGATGGCGCTCTCGTCCTCGTACATGGCCGGGGCGGCGGCGCTCAGCTCCGCCAGGTTGGTGCCGCTGCCCCCCACGCCGCCCCCCGCCTCCTCGCCGCTCATCCCGCAGCCGCCGCGGGCCCCCGGCTTGCAGGCGGGACCCGGCCCGCCGCCGCTGCCCACCTTGGCGTCGTAGAAGTTGGCGGGCTCCAGGCACCAGCTCTTATAACATGCCGGGGAGTCCAGGCTGTAGAGAGCGGCGGCGCTCATCGGCGAGCGGGACGCGGCGCCGCACGGCCGCGGCGCGGAGGCTCCGGAGCGCGGGCACCAAACGCCGCTCCGCGACGGTCGCAGCTCCAGCCTCTGTCGCGGGCAGGTGGGAGCGGAGCTGCTGCCGCGGCCGCTGCTCGCACTGCCGGCACTGCTACTGATCGGTGACACCGGCGCTGCCGCTGTAGCCCCGCGGTCGTCTCCCCGAGGGGGCCGATCCGGGCTCCGGTCACGCCGTGAGCAGCGGTAGGAGGCGGGTATGGGACAAGGCGTCTCAGGACCTGGGAGTGAAACGCCCGCTCGGTCCCTTCTTATACGGCGCGGGCCCCGCCTCCTGCCCCAATGACGGGGAACGACTGTTCCCGGCACCCCCGGGGACCCGGGGGCGGGAGCGGGTGGGGTGCGCGGCCGCGGAGGCCGGGCTGCCGCCGCAGCGAGCTGCCACCTCCCGGCGGAGGGTGGCCGCGGTCCGAGATGCCCCCGCCGCGGGCATGGGACTGTACGGGTGTCTTTCGGGCGCCTGCCGCCCTCCCCGCACCGTCCCGTCCCCGGAGAGCGCTGTCCCGACGCCGGTACCGGCACCCATTCCCGTGGCTGAGAGTTAATTTTTCCTTTTCCACGCGGGCAAGCGGAAAAGCTGGCTGAAAAAGCTGATTTTACCCCGCCGCCGCCACCAGCACCACGCTGCATCCTCCCCACGCGCTTCCCCAGCGGAGCCTTGGATGGAGCGATACGGGGAAGATGCTGCCTGCCCCACGCGTGGCTCTGTATCACCCGAGCGCCCTCCCGAGGCTCATCTCCCTCCACTGGAGCACGAGCACCTTCACCCGAGAAATTCCCCGCTCCGGGGAGAGGGTGGTCACTTGGATTTCTTCTGGCAGGGCATTCCGGTGGGAAAGGGGTCTCTGAGACATCTTTAGGTACCTCGCGCTGTCTGCATGGAGTTATGCCTCTTAAAACCATACATTAAGTAATTATGCATGTTGTCGACCCCCACCCCCATTGCATCCCACAAACTACTACTACTAAATTGTCAAGTATCAGAGAACTGAAAATAGCTGAACTCTCAGCTAAAAGATTTTTCTAGTTACATAAGAGTTTCTAAAACCCTACCTTCACCCCCAGGTGCTGACAGTAATTCAGTCACTGAACTACTAAAGAAACACAACAAAATGCCCTTAAATTTACTTCCCAAAACCATTTACTTATTTATTTCTTTATCTTCCAGAAAGGCCCGTCTATATTTAAGATAGGACTATCCAGGCGCTGACTTTCCAGCGCAGCACTCAGCTGACGCTGCTGGCACCGAGCTGTGCCCCGCGGAGCGCGGTGCCACTCGCCCAGAGGTGGCTTTCTGGGGACCGCGGGTACGTGCCGGTCATGCCGGGCCTGCTGCCCCTCTCCGGGCAGGACTCCATCTGCCACCACCGCAGCTGTTGCAGGACCGCAGCTGTTTATCACAGGGGTGTGTGTTTTAACATAAGTAGCTGGGAACAAGACTGGTACATGCTCTCCCTTTGGATGTAAACTCCTCCTCGTGGGAAGGCTTGTGGGATCAGGGTAAGTACGAAGTGCCTGGCAGGTAAGGTTTCGCTTGGAGAGGCTTTGCGTTTAACTCTAGCATTGCCAGATGTATCATGTTTAAATAAACTCGATTTCCTTTCTCATCAGACGATTGATCACACAACCTCTATCTACACACAACTTTTATCTACACCAGCATTAACCACTGAATTTGACAGTGACACAAGAAATGGTTTCTTTTCTTTTTTCCACATTACCAAAGAAATAATATGCCCCAAACCCTTTTTTGCATGTTACTTTTTGAATTCTAGCACTGGGGTCTATTCATGTTGCACAGCTCTGTGACACCTGCCCCTGGCCTGGCCTGGCTGTGCAGCAGGGAACATGGTGCTCCTGGATGTTTTTTCTCTGCATGAAGTGTAGAGAGTGTGTGCATGAGGCATGGGAAGGCAGCTCAGGAGTGAGAGGCAGTCTGATATCCACTCTCTCTCCCCTGGCTCTGCTTGAAGGGGTTAGATCTCACCCACTGTAGTCACAAAATGATGATTTGTCTTGGACAGCACTCATTTAACTGTTTGCCTGCAGAACTGTGTTACACTTCCAGCTCACTGAAGTCCTTTCCCCAAAGGTCAGCCAGTGTTGGCATTCCACTGTGCCAGCCTGAACATGCCTATTTAATGCCCATCACGTGTTACTCCAAAAAGACATGCAATTCCCAGCCAGGTCACCCGACCCCCACTGGCACCTTGCCTCCTGGCAATTAGATTCTCAAAATCCTTCAGTAAAAGGCATAGAACCACTGTGAAAACCTCAATATAAGCCATCTGTGTCACAGCTAACCACAGGGAGTACAGCACTGCCCAAAGGGTCTTCAGGACCTGGAGGTGTGTTCAGAACTCCTGTCAACGTCTGTCCCCCAAACCCAAGCAGCAGGATCCAGCCCCTGGAAGGCGAGTTGGTTTTGTTTGTTGCTGAGCCTGAGATGTGTGATTTCAGGAGAATGTTTTGAGGGGGTTCTCCCACGTGCCATGCAGGGTGTGAAGCCCTGGGGTGCTAAGACATCTGCAGCAAAGCATCCAGGAGCATGGAACAAGTGATACTTGGCACTTACCAAAGGCAGGACAACATCCACACTCTGCTGTTTCCTGGTGTGGATTTGTCTGGCATCTCAGCAGCTGAATCTGTTGCCATCTGCATGTGTAATTTCATGAGCAGTGAAGTACAGACAAGCCCTTGATTTCCCCCATCTCTCCTGCAGAGTACCTGACCCACCGAGTCACGGCATGTCTCTAGGATCCAGTCACTTTAAACAGCAGAAGAAGCAGGTGATCTTCTGAATTTCAGAATAAATTCTTTAAAAGTTGCTTGAGATCCGTGCTCTAAATCAAGGAAAGTATTTAAACCTGACGAGAAAGGACAAGAAACATTTCTCTAAGAAGAAGCAAAAAGACAACATTTTAACTTACTCTGCACTGCTGGCTGTGAATCTCAGAGAAACATCAGGACCCTGAGCCCTTTGGGGATGGGAGTTAAATCACTCTGTATTTCTGACCGGTTTTTCCTCATAAATAGGGGTCAGGCCACTCAGGGAATGTAAGGAAACAGGGTAATGCCTCAGCGTGCTCACCTCCAGCAACCCAGCCAGGCATACAGGACTTTTTGGGACAGTGGGACTAGAAGCATGGCAAGGCTGTACTGATCCTCGGGAGCCTAAGGAGCCCCTCTCTGCTCTTGATATAATGGGCTTGAGACAGAGCCAGCAGGACATCATGTCCTGGGGGATTCATGGGTAAAGACCAAGCTGACAAGGGGGAAAAAGGTGGAGGACTGGAATTGCTGCAATTCTCCTCCCCACAAGAAGCAGCAGGAGCATGAATATCCTTCCATCCACCAGCTGGAAGCCAGCAGTGGCACCAGGGGCTGACCAGGAAATGGGACACGTAAAGGAGGAGGTACAAGTTGCCTGAGGAGAGTCAAAAAACCTGCCTGCACACTCCTAGGGAGGGACAGTACCCAGCTGAGGTTGGTGTTGGTGCTTGTCAGCCAGCTCAGTGACCCCTGGACTGTCCCTCACTGCCTGCTCAGGCCACCAGTGCCAGGGCTCCTGCCTGCCTCTCCCTTGTCCTGAAGCAGTGCAACAGTATTTTGCTTGTCACTTGTCCTGTACTTGTACATCATTGCACTGATCCTGCCTGTGGCCTCCTTACTTTTGGCAGCTGAAGAGCTTGATGGTAATTGAAAGGATTTTTCCTTTTAGTTCGTTTAGTTGGAAGTCTGTGTTTTTGTCTCCCTGCAGGCATTTAAACTCTGTCAGTGTCAGCCCAGGCTGGGTTTGTCCAGCTGCACCTGTGGCTGCTGAGCTGCTGAATAAGATTGCCCATGTACCCAGGGTCCCCAGAGGCCAAATGCTACTGCACGAAAACACCTCAGAACCCGTGCTCCTTGTTTTCTCACACTCCTTGGTGGATACTCTGAACTTTTTCCTGATACAGGTTTTGCATGAACTGCCTTTCATGTGATCAAATTGACAGCTGTATCTTCTGCCTGGATATTGATTAACATCTTCATTAATCAAATGAAATCCGGTGTGGTGTAATTTACTGTAAGTGTAATGGACAAGTAGAGTCAATGCTACCCTCTTCTATCCTATCAAAAAGGCAAAGAAAAAACTCACCCTGTAAATAATGTGGAAACTGTAACCAAAACTTTTCCAGTCCTTTATGGCCACTCCTTCATGTTATCAGAATGGTTTGGGTTGGAAAGGACCTTGAAGTTCATCAGGTTCCAACCCTCCTGCCATGGGCCAGGATATGTTCCACTAGACCATGGTGCTCAAAGCCCCATCCAACCTAGCCTTGAACACTTCCAGCAATGGGGCATCCACATATTTTCCGAAAGTTCCCGTGTCTTACCACTTTCACAATGAAAAATTTCCTCCTAATATCTAATATAAACCTACCCACTTTCAGTTTAAAACCATTCCTCCTTGTCCTGTCACTACAGACCTTGATAAAAAGTCCCTCCCCATCTTTCCTACAAGCTCCCTTTAGGTACTGAAAGGCTGCAGTAGGGCCTCATGAGAACCTTCTCTTCCCCAGGCTGAACAACCTCTCAGCCTGCCTTCACTGGAGAGGTGCTTCAGCTCTCTCATCATCTCTGTGGCCCAAAAAACTTCCCAACCTTTTTGCAACAACAAAATACCCCTCTAAACACCCTATTCTGGACACATCTTGGTTTGACTTAAGGTGTAGCTCTTGGGTAGTTTTGCGACAAGACCAGGAACACCATTTGGTGCTGTGGGTGTCTGCCAGGGTGTGAGCTTTCTGTGTGGGTGCCATTTCTCACAGGCAGCATCACTTAAAAATGAAGTTTTCAAAGCCCATGTGATTTCCAAATGAGGCACAGTATTAATAAAGTGGGTCATCAGCCCCCCATCCTTGGGGGAAAAAAGTTTTAAAGCAGAAGCAATAAATCCTTATCCTTGATTTTGAAAAACAAGAACTTTGGAGAGAAGTGTCTCTATATATAGATGCTTACTTCTGGAAGCAGCTGGCCAAACCCGTAAGTGTGAGACCAGAAGAGCTGTAGGAAATTCCTTATTCCATGTCTGAATATGAGCCCAATTAATTGCTTTTGTGGAAAGCTCCTAGGCTGTTTCCTGTGCCCAAATGTGTGCTGGTGCTGTACCACCTCTCTGCCACAGAGACCTCAAGATAACATTTAACTGGGGGGCAGTGGTGGGGACTAAGGGGGAAATTGCTGAGCACAAGAAGCAGCATGCAGGATTCTCTCTGTCAGCTAGGAAAGGGAGACTGTAGGCTGCAGTTCCAGAGCTTTCCTCTGGATTCAGCAGTAAAGTTAGTCTTAGCTAGAGGGAAATTATACGATTGGCAAGGGAGGGTAAGGATTAGCTGAAACATGGCATCATTCCATACACTGAGAAAAACCTAGTGAGAATATATGCTAATGTTTTATATAACTTTTTAGATGCAACTAATGGATTTCCAGATACTGTGCCCATCTATCTGGTTATTTAATCTAAGAATGAAATACTCTGCCGTACTTGTGAACAGTTCCCAAGTTTTGTTTTGCATCATGAGACCTGATGCAGTCTCTGACTCTGATCTTTACATCATCTCACTCTTTTCTGGAAGCCAAATAAAGCTGCCCTGCAAACCACTGAGCCCAGCAGCTTGAGGTTTGCATTGTGTCAGTACCTTCCTTGCTGCTTCACAGGCTGGCTCCAGCCTTTCCATTTAGCTGCTGCATCTTACTGAGAGCAGCCAGGACTGAGGACAGCAGCTGCCATTCACAAGTGTTGGAGGTTATTTCCGGGGCCATTCTGCTGCAGGGTGAAAGCTCCCTAAAGAAAGTTAGGGAAACTCCACTTGTCTGCACAGGATGTGTTGAAGACCCAGCAGCCTCGTGCTTTGTGCCTCAGCAGACACATGAGCTTGACAAACACATGACTAACAAGGGCTGATGTAGCTGAGGCTTCCCACTATTGTGCTTATTCTAGGGCCAAAATGGAGCTTTTAACTGTTTAAATTGTCAGGAACATGTTGTAAGCCCTTGTCACTTTTGCCTGTCTCACAGGCTGTCACTCCCAGCCCGAGGGCCTTCTGTCCATGCTTTGCACTGCAGGGAGCACCGGGCAGTGACCCCTATCCCCTCCCCCAGGAAGGGCCAGGCTGCACTCCAACACCCCTTCCCAAAGGCCAAGGAGGGAGGCTGCTGTGCACAAACATCTGCTGTTGCTGAGGATATCAAAAGTCCTACGAGAAGAGCCTTGTTAAAGTATAAACCTAAACTTTGTCCTCCACAGGGCAGGTCAAAGTACCCAGTAACTATCTGAGGTATGTGCCAGAAGTGCCATTAAACACCTCGTACACCCAGCCACTTGATTTCTAAACGTCCCCTGCCTTTTCATGTTGCCCTTTTTATTGTGCTTTAAACTTTCTTATATTTGTAGAGTGACAGCATGAAAGCCAGGGTACCTCACCTGACCAAGTTTTAGTCATAAGGTTGCAGTCCTAATTGTTAGCAGAGATCAAAAGAACAAAACACCATGACATTTTACTGAAGTGTATATAAAAAGACTGTATCAAACACTTTTATTAAAATAACCCTCACCTTACTGTCCAGTAATTATCATCTCCATAAATGGGTAAATGTAGAAGCTTTCTGTGATTAAAGCACCCTGAATTAACTTTTGAAATGAGGTATACAGCTGAAAGTTTATTTTTATTTTTAAATGTTTCCTCTACAAAAATACATTCCAACAATATTTTTAATTAATGAAGTCTGATAAAAATGTTCTGAAATTCTTGATTTATAACACTATTGACACAAACCATTGAATATGCTTAAGAAAGGTATTAAGAAGAAAGGTAACAAATAGTAATTGTTGCTGGAAAGTATTTGAAACAGAAAAGCTCCCTCCCCATTCTTTAGGCCACAGCATTCTTCTTCATCATGAGTTTTTCATGGAGTTGTATCCAGGAGGCACATTTCTCTGATCTCCAGCTGACAGATTCCTTTGAGACTGGTGCCAGCAGAAGACATGGCCCTCAGCGAGACCAGAACTGCCCCACTGCCACAGAGGCAGGAGAGAGATCTTGTAAGAAGTGAAAGGGCAAAGACTCATTTTTATTACACCCTTTATGATAATTATTAAAAGTCTCAATGGAATCTATATCCTGCAGTGAATCTGGGTAATGACCAACAGTAGTGTTTGAGAGAATTCTCCTTCTCCCTCACTGCAATTTAACCCCAGCTGGGAGCTCAGCCCCATGGAGCTGCTCCTCGTTCCCTCCAGAGAGAACTGGAAAATGAGAAAACTCAGGGGCTGAGACACAGACAGTGCAATAGGTTAAAGCAAAAGCTGTGCACACAAGCAAAGCAAAACAAGGAATTCATTCACCACTTCCCAAGGGCAGGCTGGTGGTCAGCCATCCCCAGGAAAGCTGGGATAATGGTGACTTGGGAAGACAAACGCCACCACTCTGAACATCTCCCCCTCTTTCTCCTTCTTCTCCCAGCTCCACATGCTGAGCATGATGCCCTATAGCATGTGATATCCCTTGGGTCAGCTGGAGTCAGCTATCCTGGCTGAGCCCCCTCCCAGCTCCACGTGCACCCCCGGACTCCTCGCGGTGTCCCTGTGCAATCCCTGCTCTGCACTAATGAAACATCCCTGTGTTATCAACAGTTCCCAGCACAAACCCAAACCACAGCCCCACTCTAGCTGCTCTGAAGGAAACAAACTCAAGCCCAGCCAAACCCAGCACACCTGAGAACTGGCTGCTGGAGACAAAGAGCCACATCTGGCACAACCTCTGCAGTTTGGCATAAGCAAATTCCAAAGTGCAGTAGGCATTCCTGTGCTGTGCTGCAGCTATGGCAAGAAGCTTACAGTGCTCAGCTCTGTCGGCACTGACTGCTGGCTTGGGCCAAACAATAATTTGGAAATAACACAGCGTGAGCAGTGCAGACTTCCAAAGGACAAAGATAACAGGGTATAACCTCTAATTGCTAAAAACAGTCTCATCATTACTATCTCGTTATCCAGTAATGAAAAAGCTGTTCAGATACTTTAGGTGTTATCTAAAGCTAAGAGCTGTTTTCTGTTTAATTTCACCATGTGGTACACTGATACTATTGATATGAAAATCTTCCAGTTTTAACTACAAATAATATGTGGCTGCAGAATGGTTTCATTTGATTGCCATCAAGGTCTCTGCAAAAGAAAAGCACAGACTAACTACATCACTACATCGATGCCCACAAGTTTGCAGGGTATGAATTTGTGCTTTCCACTGAGGGATGTCAGTGCTTTTCAAATAAATCTTTTAAGTTATAGAGCCTCTCTAGTTCTTTCTACATTGATTTAACACTGAGACAATAAAGCTGCTTTGTTACAGAACCACATTCAAGAAAAGTAATAAAAAATCACTGTTCGAATACAGCTTTAATACAAAAAGTTTATTTACTCTATTAGTCAAGTTAACTGGTGATAAAAGTAGTTAAGAGTTTTTTTACTTTTTGGCTTCAAAATTCTGATCAAGTTGCAGCTGTGTTTTAGGTACAGGTCCCTTGGCAGACAGGACTGTAGAGGGCAGTTCCTCACATCCAGGGTTCCCATCCTTCCCAGACTCTGCCAAGAATATTGGGGTCTGTCGCTTGATCGATGAGGCATCTCACTTGGGTCTCCTCTGAAAGTCCATCCTCTGGCTCTTTGGCTCTGAGATCATGGTTAGGGTTACCACGAGCCACAGCTGCAAAATCACAAGCAGCCGACTTCTCATAGCCCAGGTGCAGCTCATCGCTGAAATTGAGAACACGAAAATAAGCTCTTACTAAAAGAAACAAGCAAAAAAATCCAAGATGGATTTTTGAACACAAAACAGCACTTGAAAAATAAAGCTTGAATTGAGAAAATGATGTGGAGGCTGCTCAAGAGCTATAGGTTTGGCCAGTGAAGACTGGTGATTTCAGGTGTCCTTTACTAGTGGGTATTTGGCATGAATATGCCAATCTTGTCAAAGGTCTCTAGCTGAAAGAAGGATGCAGCAGTTCACATCCAGCTGTTGATCTCTTTACCTGCCCTCCTGATTTGTGCCTACAGCAAGTATTTTGCTGCCTTTTCCAGTTCAGCCTTGACCGCAAAAGGGACTCCTCCCAAGTCCTGCACTTTTCAGTATTTGTATGGTTTTAAAACAGGCTTGCTTTCTTTGCTTTTCTGTCTTTCTCCTGATTAATCCAAAATGACTTTTTAAGAGAGGATGGAAGGGATTAATTGTACTTTTAACTGAACTTTAAGGACATTCTGGCTTGAGCCAGACTTGACTAGACTGACATAAATAACCTGAGAATGCCACCAGATTTGAATTTGCTGTTTCTCATAACCAGCTTTCCTCCATGCCTCCGCTGCAGCTGGTTTAGGTTCCATTTCATGCAATCCTCCATCAGAAGCATATATTAATTTAAATATTATCCCTACCCTAAAAGCAGTGGAGACAAACAAAGAACAGTGGGGCTGAGAGGTATGAGATTAAGCAGCCTGACAGGGAGGGGAGGCATATGTTGCCAGGAGCAGTAAAACTGCTCAGAAGGCCTGAGCTGGAGCAAGAAAACTCACAGGGAGATATCTGGTGTTTTGGCTGGCAGGGTGATTCAGAGATTGCACATGGACCAAAATGATTCTGACAGAAGGTTTGTTGAAATTTTGCCCTGTCTGTCTCTTCTCTTTTCCTAGCCACCATTCTATCCAAAGGGAGCAAGGTCTGACACAGGAGCCTTCCAAAGCTCTTAGTGGAGCTGTTTAAAGCAAAAGGAGAGCGTCTTACCAAGTGATTACTGCTGGATTGGCACCTGTAAGCTTTCTTCTGACATAGCTGACTTTTTGCAAAGGGTACCAGTTTACTTCAGATGTGTTTATTTCCTTAATCCACGTGCCTCCTTTTGCCAGCTGTCTTTGTTCAAAGTTCTAAGGAGAAAACAGATTTGCTCTATTTATCATAAATCACACACTTTACAAAGGCTTCTAAGCTGCAGATCATAGCACATAGAGCCAGTATCTTAACTGCAGATGCAGTGGAGGACACATCAGTGAGATAATATCTAACTTGCCCGTGACTTTAATTTACAACAAGTTACTGAAGTGCAACTAGTTTCAGATTTTTTTTTTCTCTGTAACTATTAGTTTGATATATACAGTGCTGTTATGTAAATTTAAGAGGTTCAATGCAAAAAGTTGAAAATATTTATGCTGGTGCCATAAGTGATATAATGTGATCAAGAGTTACCCATGTCTTTATCTCTGAGAGATAAAGAGCAGTACACCGGTAACACAGACATATGCTACTATTTTTTGTGCATCAATATACAATTCTGTCCTTTTAAAATAATTTCTTAAAATACTTTTAAGTTCAGTTTCTCTGAGAACTTAATAAAACAAAGAAAGATAAAAGGAGTACTGAGAGTGAGCCTCAAGGAATACTTCCTTTTTCATCAGTTTTATTTTTATTACAGTTTAAGAATTTTCACATGAAGAAAAAGGAAAGAGGACAAAACCCCACCTTCCAGTCCAAAGAAGGCTCTTTTACAAATACATCCATGGTGTTGATGAGGAGGTCTGGATCTGAACGATAAGCCCTCAGAGCATGCACCATCACGCTGTAAATGAGTCCCCACTCTTTCACTGGCATCATCAGATTAACAAACTGGCGAGTCAGGCGAAAGGGCATCAACTCTGGCACAGGCAAAAACTAGCCAAGGGGAAGGACAGTCAAAAGAAAACAAGAAGTAAGAAGCCTTGGAGCAGAAGGATTAGACAGGAATATTTTGTTCTTTTTAAGCTTTGAAACCGTCTCTGTCACTTCACTGAAAATAACGTGCAAAAGTAGAACTGAACCAAGATGTGACATCAAAGCTCTAGTCATGAATATTCAGTGATAGTGGCTGAAAGCATGGCTGAACTGTGTAAAACACCACCACATTGACTCTGTGGAGTTCTACAGCTCGCTGCTTGTCTGAGAATATCTGGACTCAGATATTTTATTCAATTAACTAGAAATAATTGTAAAGATTATTTTGCACCAGAACAACGGAAACTGAAGAGCATCAAATTTAGTACAGAGACCACCCGTGTAATCACACATAAAAAATGCAAAAGCTGTAACAATTATGCTGAAAACAAATACCTGCGTGGCTGCACCAAAAGCGTATCCAAAGTCTATTCCCACCATGCCACCTGTCTCCTTGTTAATCATGAAGTTGGACAGATGCCTGTCTCCAATCCCAAGTATCCAGTGGCTGATGCACATCAGTGCGTGAGAGCTGGCAAAATGGGAGCGCAGGGCCAGGAAGGCCTCGGGAGATGTGCTCATTTTCACAAAGGCTCGCCTTAACAAAACAACAAAAATTGTTGAATTCGGAGAAACACCAACATTTGTTTCACAATGTGCGGCCATCAGCAGCCACTTACCGCAGCAGGTCTTCTGGAACGCTGCTCTCCCTGCTCCTGAAGGACGTGACTGCCTCTGTACGGCTGGCATTTCTGCAAAGTAGAGGAGAAATGAAGGTAGCTGCTGAAATAACAGCCCGTTGGATGTTAAAAGTCAAGATATGCACAGGATGGCAGCTGCGTGTGGTGCTTGCTCCAGTAGACAGTACAGCAAAGACACAAAGAGTTCATCCCCCAAATTTTATCTGCTATTACAAACGCCCCATCCTCCCTCTTTCTCCCACCAGCTATGTCCAAGACTGACATTTCTAAACACAAAAGAGTATGTAGTTTTGTGTATTTTCCTCCAAATTAAGTGGATGGATTAAGTTTTAATACAGCAATACAGTCATGTCCTTTCTGGCTGGACAGTCTCTTCCAAGCAGAGAAATTAAGTCCCCAGTTAAATCTCTCAGCAGCAGGCTGAGGCTATACTGACACTGGAAAGCAGTGCAGCACAGGGGAAGCAACAGAAGAACTAAAGAACTGGTGCTAAGGGCATTCATGCCATGCAGATTTGGGGAAGCAGGCTTTGTCCCAGCCTGTATCTAGTCCTCGTGAGAGCTGAAATGTGTTGGGTGCTTTCCTTCCAGTCTACTTCCCTCTGAAAGCAGCAGAGTTGAGAATTAGAGGACAGCTCTTTGATGCAGCAGACAGAAAATGAGGGGGGGTGATGGGGAATTGCTTCAAAAGCACATTCTGGATCTGAATACAAGTATTAATTCAGTTACACGAGTCAAAGTTTTCCTTTAAAAAAGAACTTGCAGCTTATTAGCGTATCAGAAATGCTCCTCTGGACACTTCACCCACAGTGCTAGATCCAGGTAGGTGTGGAAATTCCTCTGAGAGGATGCTCAAGTTGGGACCTAAACCACCAAATATTCTTAAATTCTCAGTGAATCATGGTGATTTTCTCTGTCCAACTCCAGCAGATGCTCGGGCTCTGAGGCAGCCTACCTAACTGCATAATCAGGAACAAAATGCCTAGAAAATAAAGTTGAAGAGCAGCATCTGCTTCTAGATACTTTCTAAAGGAAGTGAGCAAGCTTCTGGAAGCATTCCTGTGCTCTGGTAGGATTTTTGGCAAGAGGAATTTTGCAGAGCATCTCCAGTAAGACAAAGCAGTAAAATGAGCAAAAATCAGATCTAGCCACCATATTACAATGCAGATCATACATTTTTCCTGGAATTTCTACAACTCTGCCTGCATGCCCACTCTAGTTTCTCTATTTTCTATATTTCACATGCAGTTCTCTTTTGAAACCTACCTGTACATAGCATGGTATCGAGAGATGCCCTGTGCTTTCCCACCCATCCTGGACAGCCACTCAGAATAGGTAGCACGAGGCCCTCTTGGGCTAGGGACAAAAAGAAGAAAAGCACTGATGATTTCCCTGTATGATCTCACCACTCTCTGGTTGTCCACAGGCTGTGTGCTGCTCTGACCCATGAGATTTTTATGCAAAGGAAGAGTCAGGAAGCTACAGACTTACATTAATTTTAGCCTTGCTATGGAAATGAAGTTTATGCAGTCAGAGTACAGGCTGATCCATCCATCTCCTTCCCCCCAGCTTTGAACACACTTCAGTCATATCTGACAGAAGATCAGATATCTCAAAGGTGTTAATATGCCAATTGGTACTGTGAAAATTAGATGCTGCCTCCGGAAGAAAGATACAAAATAATTTCTCCAGGGAGGAAAAGGTAATTTTGACAGTCTTGTAGCCTTTGAGAAGCATTATGTAGCCCACGACAGTACTTGCTGCCCTTTGTCCACCCAAATGGGCAGGGAATGCAGGAAGGCAGTCTGGCATCTCCTCAATGTGCACAAGAGAGGAGGAATGAATGGGTGCTTGAACTTAGGGTATTAATCCATAAGAAGCCAGTATTTGTTAGTTGCACTGCTTATGGAATAATTTGGTATTTTTCTCCCATCTTAATTAAATGCATCAGAGAGGCAGCAACTTAGCAGAGCAGCTGCCTTCTCTCTTCCTTCCAAAGCATGTTTTGAGATAGCGAATGCCATTTCCATTTAAGAAGCATTTATCAGTTATAGACTGTAGCCCATCACTTTGAGATAAAGAAAAGGATTTCAAAAATTCAGGAAGTTGTTCCCCCAACCCAATCAAAATTTTCTTTTGTGAAGACTGTCACTTAACATAGCTCAATATAAAATAACTTAATTGTCTTAACTGAATAACATATGGGAAAATATTAAAGTCTATATACAGAATAAAGCAAAGGGGTTTCTTTTATACATTATGACCTGCTTTTAGAAAGACACTGATCTTCACCATTGAGCATGGCATTATAAATTTCCTCCCCTCACGAGATGGTTCCATGTGAGTTCTCCTTCACTTTCCCACTCAGTGAATTGAGATCAACATAATACCACTGCTGTTCATAACAGTGAATCAGACAGCAGTAATGCAGGAATGGTAGCAGTTCCTAAACTGCTCACAAATCAAACAAATCAAGACCCTTTGGAGTCCAACCTCCACACTGGAGTTTCTTCCAACCTGCCCCATAAATGTTAACTAGTAAAAATAAATGGTGACAACAACACTCAGACAAACCCAAACAGAGATTATGTAACTAAGAACCACATTTGTAAATTAAACCACATTTCTAAATTCCAGGACAGAACTAGGCTGAAATGCCAGAATTTTATCACATTTTCAAATATTCAACCTCCAATTACAATCATGAGAAAGCAATATAATTTATTCAACTCCAGCACTTGTATCAAGCCAGAGAGAGTGCACTTTTACAGTTGTGTTCTGTGCATTTGCTGCCGATTTCCACCCCCCATCACTGACTCACTGCTGAACTCCGGTTCCGAATAGCTCTGTCTCTACTCCCCTCCCCTGCCCCCCATTGACCTAAGTCCATTTCCTGCCAGATCAAATCAAGAGATCAAAATCCTCTGCTTGTAAAATCAATCTGCTGATAAGGAAATGGTGATGATAATGACGTCATACGATTATAATTATAAGCCTCTTGTTTAAACAAGCTGGGTGGAGGATATTCTAGGTACAATGGCACTCATTAAACAAACAGTTGCCAATTACTAATTTGGGTCAGGAAGTACAAACTGCCTCCTTGCTTATAAGTGCTTTTATTTCACTATTTAATTAAAAAAAAAAAAAAAAAAGGAAATAAAATCCTGCCACAAGACCGTCAGTTATCCAAAACCCCATTAGTAATGCTCTATTAAAGCAGACAGCTAAACCAAGCATCACCTGTAATAGTTGGTATCTTCCTCTTTAGACATGCTATTTTTAAGGAATTCTTTTAAGGTACAGGTATTTTCCAGCCACTTGATGAGTCCCAGTCTGGAACAAAATAAGTCAGAGATAAGAAAAAGTAGCACAGAGCTGAACTTTACAGAAACACCACAAATGGAAAGCAACACATTCTAATGCCTGCAAAAGAAGGCTAAAACCTACCAATTTAAATATACTCTGAAAAACAGTTTCCAGACAAAGCAATTTCAGTGTTGTTTAAAAGGAAAAAAGACAGATTAAGCCAAGGCACGAAACACCCTCAATCTGAATCTGGCACACAAAATTCTCACTTTCCAACATCCCAGAAGTAATAGATGTTAACATAAAGCTTTCTGTCCCTTCAAGATAAACGCCTACCTTGTTGTCATGGGGATGACCTGGTAAGTTTTTAACTGCATGTTTCTTTGGCTACACGTAGCATCTTGGGAAAGGATAATGTTCATCACATCAAACAGCTGCTCAATGCGCTGGTCTTGCCGCAGGTCTTCACCACCTTTGACGAGAAAAGGATACTCCTGCTCATCACTGCCTCGGATTGTGATACGTTTTGGCTTCCTCAAGGATTGCATTACACTTATCTTGGAAGAAGACAGGAAAAAGCACAATATTTGTGACAGAAGACTTGGTCTTACAGAATCATCACTGGAATTAAGCATATCTGCCATTCCTAGATGACATAATCAAGCTACTCAATTATACGAGGAAAACAAATGCCCACTTGCGGCCCTTCCTTTGTATGCTGCAAGATGTGTAAACAAGCAACGACCCCGCTACTGCCAAACTCTTCAGATGGAATCTGGACACAGATTTATACCACACAGGATTTTGACTCAGTCTTAAAAACATACCCGTTCATCAAATCCAGAGATTTTTGCGTGGTACTCTGGCAGTGGCTTCCCTTTTCCATCGTACTGACCTGAAGTGATAGTGGAAAAAAAAAATTAGAAAAAAATTACATAAACTGATGTTATTTTTAAGTGTGTTTAACACCAGAATGCAGATCCAAATGTTTTGTCAAATTGGTAAAATGACAACTATGAAGAAAATACTTTTAAATGTGTAAAAAAAGATCCAACATACATAGTATCATCATAGTATGATTTTATCTGTGAATTACTGATGCCCTTTCCTTAGCTCTTAGAATTGACCTCTTGATGGTTTCAGAAGACACAACCTTTTTTGAACCAGATTTAAACACATATTAGATTTATATTCAGATTTCCTGGAGTCAGGCCTTTAGAAAAATACTGAATTCTTAAGTAAGAGATACAAGTTTAGATACAATTTTAAAAATGAGGACTACAGTTTAAGAACAGATTTAAGGGATAATGAGTGAACAGAATTATTTCAAGTAAGGCCAGATAAGGCAGAAGGCCAGAAATAAGGGCCATATAGCCAATATAAGAAAAAAAGCTCAAGAGCAGCAACTTTCTTGTAAGGTGATGCCTTTTCCTGGTCTTAAAATCAAGAGGCAAACACGGTTAGAAGGGGAAAAGGGGTTTTACCTGGGTGTTTATTTTAAGGATCCTTGGGTACACCACGACCAGGTCGAATGCACCTCCATGTACCCCGCAATGGCCACCGCCATCCCCCTCCTCAAGATCTGGTCTTATATTCTAGGTTTTACTAATTAGCATATCTATCCATAATTCCCCAATGAGAGGCTCAAATGAGCCCCCCTTCCCAAGGAACCTTCCCCTGGATGGTTCTATCTCAGTTTACAAAATGTGTTCTGGAGAGGACCTTGGGGTCTGGAGCACACTGAACCCTAACTACAAAGCTTCTAACATGTTTAGTCTCTCAGCTTAACAAGCAAGTCCAAGAATGTAGGCAAAAAGCACTGAGAATACAGAAGTTGTAAAAAGGTATAAAGAGGTATAAAAGAAAAGACAAAAATCATCATGGCATCAAGGGACAGTTCACTTTCAACACTGAAGGGGAACTTACCAGGAACCTCTAGTTCATTTCTCAAGAACTCAGCTTTGAATTCACTCATCCATGGTGAACATTCTTTGAGGTTCCCAGGTTCCTTATGGGTTTTGTTCATTTTTGAGTGGAGGGATGTTGCAATTGCATCAAAGTCACTTATCTTCATATCCAACAGTTCTGAACCACCTTGGCCAAAATGATCATCCAGATCCTTCCCAAAAGCCTAACAATCATTTATAGAAAGGAATCCTATTTACACAGTGCTAGACACCACCTAAGAGCACCAAAGCTTCCCATCTACAAGTACCTTCCCATCTACACACACAGCTCATTTAGATATTAGGAACAAATTCTTAATATAAACCAGAGGAAGTTGTCCAGAGAAGTTGTTGATGCCCCATCCCTGAAGTGTTCAAGGCCAAGTTGGATGGGTCCCTGAGCAACCTGGTCTGGTGGAAGGTTCCCCTGCCCATGGCAGGGGTGTGGGAACCAGATGACCGTTAAGGCTCCTTCCAACCCAAATAATTCTGTGATCCTATGAAATGTTTTAGATGTTTTATTTATTTATTCCATTTTAGATGTTTAATTTTGGACTTAAAATGTATAAACCCATATTTTAAAGTATTTTAAAAAACCTGATAAAGGAAAAGTGCAAAGTCATATCACATGGATCCATTTAATAAACAAAGTAAGCATTATCTATAAATAGTTAACTGAGTTGACTTCCTGTGTTCATAAATCAAGGTTCTAGAAAAACCAAATGTTCCTTCTTGGTCCTGGTATTAATGGCTTGGAAGGATATGTTTTTTTAATGCCTGATCATTTTTCTCCAAAGCTATGAATACACAGCTATTTCACTGCAGTAAATGAAAATACAAAAAACATTATCCTTCTGAGGAGACTGCTACAGACAAAAACATCTTTATCACTAAATCTATTTCCAGATTATAAGCCTGAAGTATTCCACATAGTAGAGCAATTTTATGTGTCAATCAAGAGAGACAACTTTTTTTTTCCCCAGCAAGCACAGCAGAAACGATACAGTTATTCTCACAGCACACTTTGTTTCCTCATAATTGTGCACCGTGAAAGCAAAGAATTCAGAGCCTGTGCACCATCACCTTGACTGTCTTCTGCAGCCACTCTCTGCAGGAATACTGCTCTCCCTCCTCCCTTTAACAGAGGGGAACAACCCTGATATCCCTCTCCAGCATCTCCCTGGCTCTTCTCTCCATATCCTCCACTACTGCACATTTCAGCTTTTTAAAGAGCCATGGATTTTTTGTGCGTGGGCACACAAATCACCCAAACAGCCTTTGTGCTTATGCCTGCCATGTCCCTTGCTGCGCATGTACCCTGTATAGCTTCTCCCCTCTCCCTGCCCCCACCCTGACACCGGCACATCCTGCACATTCTTATCCCCTACTCTTAAGTTTAAAGTCATTATCATCAAAGTCCCCTTTTATCTCACAGCAACACATTCAAAGGGCTAGTGTGCCCCCAAACTCCCAATTACCCTTTCTGCTTCATTATCACCTCATCTCCTCCCGACTCCACCTTACTCTCATCCTCCACCTTTCCCGCTCATGGGGAAGGAATCTCCCTGCAGACACCCGGGTTAGTTTATCTAATGCTAATGTGACAGAAGGATGGCCACATGGGAGAGGGCAGGATGCGCCCCACCCTGGCCACGGGGCTATGCACATACAGTACAAGCAGTCAGGATGCTCCTTCTGCAGGAGCATCACTCTCCTGGCCTCAGCAATTTGCAGCTCAGGGCTTTCTGGACCGGGAAGCGTGCATTTGTATGTAAAAGCTCTCAAAGCATTTCCCCTCTCCGCGCTGCTGCCTGCTTGCTATGTGAACCCATGAAAGCACCCGTAATGCCCTGCAGCAGGAGTTCGGCGCTTAAGTATGTACTGAATGAGGAAACGCTTCTCACTGGTCTGAACCTGCCACTTCCATAGAGTATTTACTTCATGTTTGGCACTCCCCATGGAATCACAGAATTGTTAGGGTTCGAAAAGACCTTTAAGTTCACCAGGTCCAACCATGGGACTGATGTTAAAAGCTTTATTCTATCTGGCATCATTACATCTTTTCCAACTGGAGAAATGCTAAAGTTGCTTGTGCAGTGGTTACTCTGTACCTCTGATTATTCTTGCCACTTTGAACCTCATCCAATTTTACTATATCCATGCTGAGAATACTGCAGACGAGGACTACAACGTTCAAGAAGCAAGAGTCAGAGAAGGCTGCTAGGCCAATGTACAAATCCATGTTTAGCTCTCTGTTCTTAATAGCGATGAACATTCACTTTTCTTTCTTGACTGCCCTTGAATATTCACAGCTGATGTTTTCAAAGAACTATCAAAAATCAAAATTTTGTTCTTGAATTGCAATAGTCAGCCAAAACCCAAAGAATTGCTATGTGATACTAGGGTAATCAATTTTTTTTGCCACATGTGTCACTTCATTTTCTACACTGATTTTCACCTCTTTAGAACTCAGTTTTGTAAAGTCTTCTCTATAATTCTTCATAGTTGTAACTCTTCTGTATTACTTATCCTAAGTAACTTTGTATCAGCAGCAAATTTGAGTAGTATAATACAGCAAAACTCCCTAAGGTGCTCATAAACCCTTGGCAGCAGGGAACAAAAAGTAAGGCCAGATTCCCATGGATGATTACAGGCTCAGGTCCTAAGAACCTGGCAGCATGCAGGACAGGAGAGACAGAAGCTGTGTAAGACAGAACATTTATCCCTTTAGGGCAGTCAGAAGTGAAAAGTGAATGATGTTAAGTCCATGGCTTCTAGCAAAGAAGTCCCAGTCCCGCACTCCTGACTTGATCAAGTCTCATCAAGTCCTGCAGCACCTGTAAAAGCTGTGATCTGGTTCCCTCTTTTGACTTTCTGTTGTCTTCTAGAAAAGCACACAATGCCAACACTGCTCAGTTGACACATACCTGAATAAACCTTTTCCTAGTCAACCCAAGGCCAGGAGCCTCCAAATTTCCCAAATTCCTGTACATTCTTTCATACATTTCCTTAAGCTTCTTTTTGTTTCTCTGAGGTTTTGACAATTCACTTTTGACATCCTTAGCCCAATCCTGCAAAGAGAAGAAAACGGATGAGTACTGAGAAAAGATGACCCTGACCCTTGCTTTTCAGTAAGCCATGCAGATTGCACTGGGGTTACTGTATTTACTAGAAGTCAACTATTGTATGTCTTTTGACAACAAAAAGAGCAATCAAAAGGCTATTCTGTGTCGTGATAAAATGTTTCTACTTTATTATCATAATTATGTTTACTACCATAGTGTTTAGTGCTAACTAAAAAAGCCTCTGTGGGGCCAGGAGGGGCACCAAATATAGGACAAGAATCCTTTGGACAAACAAGTCAGAATGCAGACAGGGATGCCCAGCAGGGAATGGGCATAAGAACACAAGTAGTTGAACACAAGTAGTCCAAAATTATAAAGAGGGCCACAAATGATAATTCTGTAAGGCTTTCAGAATGATTAAGGAAGACTGACTGCGGGCAGGGCACAGACCCTGAAGGGGAAAGCTGAAAAGGGCTGGAGCAGAACATCCAGCTGGCACAAAGGAGGGAGTCCATCACTAGTGAAAGCTGCTGACAGCACCCTGACATCATCATAATCATCATCATCATCATGTGCTGGTGCTGAGTTGAACCACTTCCTGTGGCTGTGGTGTCAACTGAACGGTGTCATCAGGCTCCGCCCAGCACTTGTTCTTCTGAACAGAAGGAGAGGAATGAAGGGGAAGGGGGAAAAAAATACACTTTACCTTGAAAATCATTACAGGATTAGAGAGCTGCTCCAGGGAGTGAACAAAATCTTGAACTACTCCTCCTCTATCCAACTTATTCTTGATCCTTTAGAAGAAGAGAAGAATGCATCACAATGCAACAGGAACTACTATTGCCACCTCCCCTGCAGATAAGCAATGATCTGGACTGTCTGCTGTACACAAGAATCTGGTAAAATAATTCAGATGTAGGTAGGTAAGACTCCCTTGGAATTCCCTCTTGGGCTGCATGTTTACATGTTGACTAAGCACGCCACACAACTCTCAATTTTAAAATTGTATGTCCCACTATGAAAATACGAACTTGGTGAGTGGAAAGCATGCCTGAAGCAGACACAGGCATTGACCGGACTATACACCCTGTCACTTACTGAAGGGTGATACTGTCTGTGAAACACAAGACTTTATATTTTTACTTCAAGCAAAAATTTATTCAGCAAATGTATCAAACTTGAGGTAAAGGCAAAAAGACACCCAAAATTTTAAGAGTGGTTCTACAGCATTGTGTGATAGAAGCTGATTTTTGCCTGGGGATTAACTCAAGTGTTACCACATGGCAAAATGGGCAAGGGAAGGCTTGTAAGAGAAACTGCCTGTTGCACACTGAAAAAGCCTTTAAATGAAAACTCACTGAAGAAAAGAGTTTGCATAGGAAAAATAAATAAATCTGTCCATTCCTGAATAAAAAACATACAAAAAAGCTACTCCAATTGCAAATTCACCTCTCTACAAACTCCTTGTTCTTGCAGCCAGCTGCAGTATCTTTGAAGCAGTAACTTTCACTGCTGATCATGAAAGGGTAGATGAGTGCCTGGGGATAGGTATTTGCAATCTCTTCAACAGTATGTTGTACAGCTACTGCTTCATCCTTGTCCAGTAGTGCCATCATCTGGCTAATCCAACCGATGAACTGCCAACAGGGAACCGAAGAAAGCTGCAAAAACAGACATTGCTTTCAACTTTGGTTCTCCTCAGAAATACCAAGAATAGCAAACAAATGAAATTGCTCTGTGGGGCAGCCTGACAGGGAGAAACATGAAAACGAAACAGAGAATGTCAACTAGGTGTGCAAAACATCCCCTGATGAAGCACACATTTGGTTATTACTATCACTACTACTACCACCAGCACTGCTGCTGCTTAATAGGTTTTCCACTATAAAGATTTGCAGCTTGTTGATCAGTATGAGGCTTTACACTCAAACTTGTGGCTTTTGTCTCTGGATGCAATACAATAATTTTTCATCATCACATACAAACAACTCAAAAATCTGAAGGAATTCACCATTGGGCTGAAGTCCTGATTTGAGTAAAAAATGCCAGGAAGGGGAGCACTGAAACTCCTATCACAGTTTTTTTCTCTGATCAGCTTTAAGCATTTCTCATAGAATTTACTATCAGATTGCCAGTATTTATCTCCCAGAAAGACAGAGGACAGGATAAATAAATGCCTGGTGAACTCCCTTTCTGGGTGAGATTTGTCAACTGGACCAGGTGTCAGGTTCTGTTTGAACTACTGGTGTTTCACTGTGGCCACACCTCAGGCACCTCAGCCATTTCTCCTATTTTTTCTGTTCCTTGGGATAACTAACCCACGTTTCTGTCTCAGTTGAGCTCCTTCTCTGACAGGGCCTGTTGCCCTGGGAGCAGCAGCACAATGACATGAGCTTGAAAAGGCGGGCAGGCCAAGGCAGGAACAGGCATGAGTCACAGAGAAGGTCTCAGCTTATCTGTCCCATGGCAGCAGGGAAGGCTCATGGCATCCTGCCATGGAAAGGCAGTGGAAAGTCAGGTTGTAGAAGGAAGGAAGCAAGGAAGTGGAAAATACAAAGGAAGACAAAGCTTCAGAGGTAGTAACCTCTCAAGTGAAGGAGGACTGGGAAAGGTGGGAGACATGGAATGAGTCTGGAAAAGCTGCTGGCTTCCCGCACACAGGAAACTCAGCCTACAGGAATAAGATACATTCCTCACTCTAATGCTAACCACCTTTGTCAGCCCATTTATATTGTTCTGAATGAAATAAACCCCTAAAACATACCAGAGTTGTTCTCCAGCAACTCTCAAATTAACATTTGGAATCAAAATAATGATATAAATTTAAACTTTTAAGAAAAACATTTCTGTCCATATGAATTAGACTCAGCAAGTTACAGAAAAGACAAGGAACAATGATGGGATAAAATTTATCTGATTTCCCTGAAGCAAAACTTACCAGTCTAACCTCTCTATGTATCCAACCTCCACCCCCACCTTTAAAATTTGATTTATAGCAACATTTGCTGCCAGAAAAATTGAAGCAACTAACCTCTCGTGTCACTAGACCCAATGTCTCTGCTGGATATCTTTCAATTATTTGGAGCAGTCTAGGAAATCTCAGCCTGGCTTCTCTGGAATTCAGTTTCAAAGCTTTTATCATTTTCTCCACCACAATAGCTGGGAACTGCTGCAGATCCGCAGTGTTAATTTCTGCCAAGAGACATTAAACAAGAACTATCAGAAACACCATTACTTGTTCCATGTCTTTGATCAACTGAAACATTCATCTTTACAATTTGGTAGTTTTTTTTCAAGTGTTTTTTGTATTTTTACTTTGTTCTCCTTCCCATCTGTTTGAACTGGACACATCTGCAACACATCTACTTGGGGACTGTAAGGATTAGCTTTATCAGGAAGCTGCATCACTGCTGGTATCTTGCCTGCTTTAAGCACAAGGCTGCTGTGGTCTGGGAAGGAACAAGGGAAGCATCTGCTGGATATGATATATTTCTCTCAAGTAGGAAGGAGACTACAAGTGCTTCACTAGTACCAAAGCTAGCAGTAACAGTGGAGGTGAAAAAAGGAATACAAATACTGCTGAACCAGAGGTCAAACTGCTCCATTTAAATGCAAGCTGTGCTGCTCACGGACATCTCCTGGGTACAGAAAAAGCTCACAGAGCACAGATAAAGACATCTCACAAGCTTAGGAGAAATCCTGACTAACCAAGCAAGCCTTCCTCTTCCCTGCGCAGGTACTGGTCACAGAAGCTGATCAAAGTCATGTAAGCATCAACAACTCCCACCACGTCCACATGGTCCATGGAGTGGGACTGCACCTCCTCTTCCGACTTCCTCACTGCAAGGCTGAAACACTGAAAAGCCTTCTTGTTCAGACCTGCCAGCACCTGACATCCATGAGAGGAAAAAAAAACACACATTACCAAGGAGCATTGAACAGTCCTTTCTGAAGCTGGGGCTGCTTTGCAAGTCTCAAGTAGATAAAACTTTAACTGTTTTAAGATGTTCTCAGCAGCTGATACAAAGGAAAAAAATTGGGATGTTGTTTCTAGCAGTGATTTCCAGAACTTTAGTTTCCACAGTTTTTCAATGGAAATATATAAACCACAATTTAAACTTAAATTAGTCTTTGGATATGTTAAGTGGAATTTCTGTCACTGCAAAAAAGTTAACATTACTAAAGTTTTTGGAAACAGTTAACAGAAAATATAATAAAACTTCTGGAGTTTTTTCCTGTTAAGACATATCTGCAACATCTGCATAACAGTTACACTAGGAATTTGTGTTAAAAAAAAGCATGCATCAAACTGTTTTGAATCTGATGCCTTTTTCCCTATTATAAATATAGTAATTTTCATCATACATATCTAATGCAGCTCATGCAATGGGTGACTTGACAAGATTCTTCACATAATCACAGAAGCATGAAGGTTGAAACAGACCTTCAAGATCATCTGTCCAACTGCCAACCCAGCACCACCATAATCACCCCTAAACCGTATCCGCTAGTGCCACATCCAGATGCCTCTTGAACACTTCCAGAGATGGTGACTCCACCAACTTAGACTCCATTGGACAATTTAGTCCAATGCCTGACCACTCTTTCATTAAAAAAAAATAAACTAATATCCAGTCTGAACTTACCTGGCACAACTTAAGGCCATTTCATATCACCCTCTCACCTGGGACACGGCAGAAGAGACCAACCCTCACCCCACTACAGTCTCCTCTCAGGTGGTTGTAGAGAGCAGTGAGGTCTTCCCTGAGCTCCTTTCCTCCAGGCTAAAGAATCCCAGATACCTCAGCTGCTCCCCACAGGACTTGTGCTCCGGACCCTTCCCCAGCTCTGTAGCCATTCTCCAGACACCTCCCAGCACCTCATTGTCTTGTAGTGAGGGGCCCAGAAGTGAACACAGGATTCCAGGTGCAGTCTCACCACTGCCAAGCACAACAGGACAATCACTTCCCTGGCCCTTCTGGCCACACTAAATGTTGTAACTGAAATTAAATAGTCGAGTAGGTAGAAGGAGACTACCAGGGTCAGAGTACTGCTTAATACTAAGCTAAAGTAAGTCTAAGCTTTTTAATCTTACAGAAATACCTGCTATGGCAATCTTACTCATCTGACAGAGAAGAGCTTTTATGCTCATCTTTTAGACAGCCTTTAGAATTTAGCATTTTAGAATGCTCTTAAGAATTAGCTAATAAATTAAGCTCAAGCTTTTGCTTAAGTTTCTACACACTGGAAAATTTAAAACCTTTTTTTTGCAGGAATTTCTTCTGCGTCTGCTTTACTTTTAACAACCATAAAACACAAATTAAGAACATTTGTTTTGTTTTATACTAATATGGTTCATATTCCCTGAAGTGATCCTGCAAGAAAGATGGAGAGGGACGTTTTTCAAGAGCATGTCTTGAAATAGGACAAGGAGCAATTGCTTCAAACTGAAAGAGAGTAGTTTTAGACTGGATATTAGGAGGAAGCTCTTTGCCTCGAGGGTGGTGAGACACTGGAACAGGCTGCCCAGGGCAGTTGTGGTTACCCCATCCCTGGAGGTGTTCAAGGCTGGATGGAGCTCTGAGCAATTTGATCAAGTGGAATTTGTCCCTGGCAATGGCAGAGGGGTTAGAGCTAGATGATCTTTAAGGTCCCTTTCAACCCAAACCAATCTACGATTCTGTATAGAAGGGTCTTCATGGTGGCTTTAGAAATTAGTAGAAATGAGCCAGCAGTGGCACTTCAAATTCTTTATCCATTTGACAGACAAGAAGTCAATGCCACCATTGTCATGGTGCGACACCATGTCCCCAGCATGTGGGACAACTGACAGCAAATATAATTTTATTTGCAGCAAAGTCTGGTACTGCATCCTTCAAATGCACACCTACCCAAAATAGGTAGCCAACCTGCATGTGCTCTGCCTTAAAAATCCCTCTTCTCTCTTCCATTAAAATTACTTAGATAAAATTAGTGCATCACTATTATTATCAGTATTATAAATATCTCTTTATCAAAGAGAACAGTCTGGGAGCATGAAGCAGGTCACAAATGCCCAGCTGAAATCAGGGGATTCTTTGATGACCCCAAGCCTTGTCTGGCCACTGTGCATGCAGCTGCTGTGACCATGTCTTTCCCCTCCACTCAAAATGCAGGTACAGAGAAACACAAGAACATTCTCCCAGTTTGAAAGGCTAGAGTGATGCAGAACTCCAGGAGAGCAAAACCTGGAAGAAACAGCAAGCACAGCTTTTTCTTGCTTTTTTTTTCCTCTTTTCTTTCTTTATCTAGTGTTGCTGAACAAATCAGTGCTAAGAGCAGGTTTCACATGCTCTGTGTCTATCCATAGCCATCATTACCTACTGAAGTAGTAATTATGACACTGAAATAACTAAAAGATCTTCCCCTCTCATTTACCTTTTCAGGACTTTCAAGACTTTCTCCTGATATTAGTGATATCTTTCCAGCCTTTTCTTTCTCAATTTGCTCAAGACATCTTGGGTCCTGACTAAGAGCATTGGCCATGATGTGATACGTAGAACCCAGGAGAAGATTTTGGTTTCGGAAGGCCATTATGTTCTTGCTGAGATAGTCAGATTTGGTGTCTTCTGTTGGAATTCAAAACCAGAAGCTGGTAAGTGGACAACAAAGCAACTTGGTAAAATAAACAAGGTGAAGCAAAGAGAAGGCTGTTACCAAGCAGGGAGATGGTTTTCAACACTGAGAGCAGGCGCTCAGGACAGCTCAGGTTGCGGCTGCTGCTGTGAGTGAAGCGGCAGTAGGAGTAATTCCACCTCACCAGCCAGTCCTCCCTCGTCCTGGCTTCTCTGCGCAGGTCCTTCAGGAGCTTCTTGGCAACTGCAAAGCTGTTCTGTGTTGGGATCAAGAGAATTTTCAGACAATATATGTCAAGAGGGACTAAAACCTGACTACAGCCAAGTTAGGGATTAGAAGATTTAAGTAACACAAGTAAAGTAGTGGTAAGGAAAAGAGATGTCCACTGCTTGCCAGATCTCATATTCAGAACCAGATTTGTGCTAATGAAGAAGTTTGAAAAGCATAAGAGAAGAACAGAGGTTTAAAAAAATGAGAAAATAATTCCAGCTGCACGACTCAACAAGCATTTAACTGCTCTGTAGTACAAACACATATGGGAAATGCAACTTGATTTAAGATATCATTAAGAAAATAATTTATGTTTATGTTTCAATAAGTTTCAAATCAGTAACATTAAAGGAAATCTTATTTTTCACTTACTGCTTCAAGACTGTATAGTCAACAAAACAATAATGTTATATTTGCTTGTCACATTGCTTAAAATAAACTCCTGTAATGACTGCAGACTTCTGCAGCATCTCAGAAGATGGGAGACCTTGGCTTAATTATTCATCTTGTCTCAAGCTTGAAACACCAAAGGCCCATCATCAAAAAGGCTGTTTCAGTCATTTCAACAGCCAGATTTAACCCAAAATTTCTAAGTCTAAATTTGTTAGTGTTAACTAACATCAGTAATGAAAATTATGAAAAAAAGAAATTCAGCATTGCTGATTGAAGTAAATTGTACTACTTCAATTAGAATTTGATTTGTTTTCTTGTACAGAAGAGACTATTTATAAATAAGAAAGCATAATGCTTAATTGCAAGCATCCCTTCCACTAAAGACTGAAACATTTCAGATACTTTATCTGCCCTTTAGAGTGTTCAAAACCATCTGTGGATCAAAGGGGACTTCAGCCACATTTCCAGTAATGACAAGTTATCATCAACTTTGTAATTAACAGTTATCCTTTTGTTTTCTTTCATTGACTTTCTTGAGCCTTCAAAATGTCCTGGACAGCAGGGTCAAAAAGAGACAAGGTTTGCCCTGGCAAAAGGGTACCAAAGGCCACCCAAAAGGCTTTTTCAGCTTTTCCTATGTATTTTCTCACCAAATTGGAAGCTATCAGACAGTACATTCACCTGTTTCCTGGCACTTTCTATCATCTTCATTTTCATATTAAATTTGCAGCTTTTAATCATTGAGTAAATGTTTTCGCTCTGTTGATCCACTTCCATTTGGTCACCAGCACTGTATTCTCCATCCACCTCCATACTGTCATTGGCCTGATCAGAGGGAAGTTTCTCCTGCAGTTTGTCAAGAAAGAAACACCTGCACAGCAACAACAGGGGTGTAAGATCACTCTGGTATATATTCAAGGAAATGAATGTTCAAAAGTGTTGATCTGCCTAACAGCAAACAAAGCTAATGAAAAATGTCAAACCACAGCTATCACCTTTAGCAGGGCTAAACACAGGCCTTAGAGTCTGGACACTCCTAACAGGGGCCAGGTTGACCCTGAGAGCATTCAGGATAATCTTGAACTGACAAGATCAGTATTAGAAAATGTTCATTATAGGGTAGGAGATTTTGTCAGTTAGTTCCTTCGTGCAAGCCACAGTCCCTCAGTTCACCAAGCTGTAACTCACATTCCAGCTTGACAGACGTGCAAACAAACAGGAGTCTCATTTATTTAGTGTGAGTGCCAGGCTGTATTTTATGTCAACCTGCTATTCAAATGTTTATCACATCAACACATGCCAACATCTAAGTCTGTGCTGCAGACCAGATCAGGAACCACACTCAGCTTTTGAAAGGGAATTGCTATGAATCAGTGCTGAATAATGTCACTCCACATCCAGTCCTATCTAATTTAATAGCACATCTCATTGTGTAGAATGTTACTCAAAGCAGAGGACAGCACTACAGCCTGAAGTGGCACTTGGCACACCCTTTGTTACTTACTTAAGATGAGACAAAGGTTTTCCAAAAGCACAAAAAGTGTTTAAGACCCTGACAACCCTTCAAGTCATAAATGTTTTGAGACTTTTTTCAAAAGTAGCCCATGCCATGTATTCTGCCTAATACTGAACTGCAACAAGCTCTTCTGTAGCCATGCTTTCATGACACCAAGAGATAATAAAATAAATTACAGAGCACAGTATGTATCAGCAGAGCTACTGAAGAAGTTAGCACAGAGGAAGGAGGACTAATCTAGATTTGCTCAGGAAGAATGAATGAAGACAGACACCATGGCAAGGACAGAAAACTTTCAAATTTGAGAAAACATTCCAGTTTCTTCAGAGCTAATCCAAAGGAGTCTCCAGAGAGCCTCTGCTCTTTCTAGCAACAATTGCATAACAGAAGTCTCCAATTAAAGCAGTGGTTATTAACTTTCCCATAAACAGGTGAAGCACTGAGAGTGACAGGGCTGGGCTTGTTTTGTATGCTCCCTCATTTTGGAATTGCCTACAAAGTAGGCAAGCACTTTTATTCATAACAGATTGGCCTTTTGGGTGGTGTTTCATTGAGCTAAATGCAGCTAATCTACACAATTACAAGTGAATATGTTTAAGGGCTGCTGAAATGAGCCAGCTTACACAGTGCGTGTAGTCAAGTGATGCAAGAAAATGACTGAACTAACTATTTATGTTTCCCTACTAAAATACAGTTTATTTTCAACCTCCTTTTGCTCCTCACCACAAGTTAGTCACACAAATTCCCCAGTTATATTGAGAAAGCTACTACCACACTTAAAAAAGAAAAAAAAAAAAGTAATACACTGGATCAAAACCCTCCCATATGAAAACAAGCAGCATTAGAAAAAGCACTTCCTGGAACTCCACAAGCAGACAGAACTTAAGCTACCCCAAGAACGCAATTTTACCGATTTGTAATGATATCATCCCAGATGTTCATAGGATCCATTTTAGCATCTGGATATCTGCTTGTCCAAGTTCTGAGAAGTCTCTTAAGGGAAGCCTCTGAAGCTAAGTTACCTAGAAGTCAATTAAGAACATTTTAAATGCATCTGAAGCCAAACAGCACAAAAAGGGGCTAAACAAAACACAGTCCAACATTCAAACCAGAAAAGCTGCAATTAAGCAACCCACTTGCATTTCTGGGACTCACTAAAAACACTACTCAGTGACCATCATATTGCTTTTGTTTATTGCTGAGGCACAGGAGATTCCATAAGGACACCTGCGTCAACTGTCACTGGGGATCACCACCAGGTAGTGGTAGTGTTCCTTTCCATATAGGAACATGCTGGAATATAGTGGAACTGTTAACTAAATTTAATATCTAATTTGGTTTGTGCACGTCAATTTGTACTTCAGGCCTACATCAGTAGGCACAACTTATATACCACGTCCATTTTTTTTATCTCTGCTAACTGCTATTTACTACCAAAAAGTTAGTCAAACAAAAAAAGCTTAGTTTAAAACTTTAATTGACACTTTAAAAAGAGATGCTTAACTCTTATCACAAGAATTATGCTAACTAAACTTTGCAATAGAACACAAGGTTATGTTCAATCCTATCTTACAAAACTGTAATAGGTCTTACTGTCAAGAAGACAGTAAGAGGTAATTCCAGACTTATGCTCCTTCAAACAGCAGTTCAGAAATTCAAAGTTCAGGAAACCACAATTACTAAATACAAAAAGAAAATTGCTTGAGAAAAAAAATCTTTACTTCTCTTGGTCATAAAATTGATGAAATCCTGTATTTCTGTCAAAGCTTGTATAGACTGCAGTTTGGTCATCCGACTTTGATATAACAAGGAATCAATACTGGAGTAGCTCTGAAAAGAAAGGGACAGAATCAAAGACAGAATTTAAAGCATGGTTCAGCTCAGTGCTCTGCAAACTATTGATTTGATGCTGCTATACATTATGCTTTAGAACCCAACCTCTTGCAAGTAATTTAATTACCATAATCAGAGAGCAACTCTGCTTTGGACAAGCACAGAGGTACTGTCTAGCTGCAATTTCTATCCTAGGTTTAGTAAAGTCCTAGAGTCTAATCAGAACTTGGTAATGGATGGAACTTGTAACTTCTCAATGCAACACTCTTTGCAAGCTTGTTCTGGGGACAGGATGCCCCTGAAAAGATGAATGAAATAAAACTTTTATTATCTGTGCAAGCAGTGACTCTGAAAAATGTATAAAATATTAAATCAGCAAAACCAAAAAAACTAAAACAGGAGGATGCACTCCACTGGCTCACTCACCTTTCATCACTGCAAGCAATGAATTCAAGAGAAGTTTTGTCATATGACATGGAAGGCACCTACATTTCATTGTATAGGAGTGTTTCTCTTGAGAATATAATCTAGCAGCAGTAATAGTAACACAGTAAGCAGTTTCATTGTTCCAGTTTAGACAAAAAAAACCACACCAGAGATAGAAGACACTATTACCTGCATGAAGATCTGCATGCCATTGCTAATGTAATACTTGGCTCTGTCAAAATCATCTTGCAGGATGTACAGGAGACTAAGTTCTTGGCTGTAGTGCATTTCTATAATGGCTTTCTTCTGTTCTGCCTTCATTGCCTCATCAATAAAGGTTAGCAAAGTCTGGTCATTCTCGCCACTGAGCAGTAACTTCAGCTTACTGCGGATTATATAGGGCAGATACGTCTCCTACAAGGTGAAAACAGTCTTTATTTCTAGGAATGGAATAGTAGGTGATCAAATTTTTTGTTATCAGCGGCAGATCAAATAAATATAAAAAACCATTTTGGGTGTTTTTACAAAATATTTTCCCTTTAGACGAATTGCTATTTGCTAACAAACCACAGCAGCCTTTTCCTATAGCTCAAGAAGTTGTTAGTAAATTCTAACAGTTTCAAAATCCATGGTTTGGTAACTCTTAAAACAGGAAACAAAGCAAGAAAAGCAACAAAAACACTTGCAAAAGGAAGAAGGTGATGATAAAGCTGATCCCATAGGATCTGCCATAGACTTGAGATAAAAATTAATCATCAAAAAGAACAAGCAGAAGTAATTGTTTCAAATTTTTAAATATATCACTCTCCACTAATTTCCAAAATGAAGTAACCCAAACAACATGACTGATTTTCATCCATAATCTCAATACTGTAGGACATCCCTGCAGTGATAAAAATGGTGCAGTATCAATTAAATAATTTCTAAAAACCTGAAAAAATGGATCATTCCATGTTTTGTTTAGGTCTGGAGGTTTTCCACTATCAATATTAACCGTAGCACAATACTCCAGAGACTTCCACATTGTGAGGTGGTCATAGCATTCCAGAGATGCAAGTTCCCAGAAGTCCTTCTCTGCTTCTGTTGGCTCTCCATCTTGCCAGTCTTCTTGGGAGAGTGCCTAGGGAATGAATTTGGAGGGGAGAATAGTGCCAGATTCCAGCCAGGAATTTGTTTCAATTCTAAGTCACCAGCAACTTAACTGTAATTCATTGTCTCATAAAAACACCTATCCCTTTACCACAGGGTGACAGCAACATTAAATGCATAAAATTCAAGCTTGGCAGTGTTTATACATAAATTAATTTCAGGTAGCAGCCTTCAGTAAACCTGCATTTTTGAAGAGCAAACATTTTAAAAGAAGGTTAGAAATCCTTCTTCCATGTTACCCACTGTAACTCATGCCATGAACACATGCAATTTGCTCTCTTGGGGTTGCAGTGTGTCCATGTGGTTTTACTTGTCTGCCTGGTAACTGCACTTGTGAAGCTTTGTAGCAAACAGTAAGACAAGCATCATGCTTAGTGCTCTGTTGTGACTGCTCATCTGTTCCCAGTGTCTTTACACAATGAACCATCAATCAAAGCACAAGGGCATTTTAGACAATATGGTGCTTCTCAAAATTCAGATTTTTCTAATTTTATTAGTTTTAAGTCATGAGAGATTTATGAAACAAAAATAACTTGCTGTCATTTTACCTTATCATAACATTGAGCTGCTTCAGCATAATCATTCCTTGCTTCTGCCAACAAAGCTTTCTGTGTAATTTCCTTAGTCCCAATCTTACCACTGAAAATGCCACGAAGGGCATCATAATCCCCAAGGGATCTGTAGAGCCTAGTAAAATTGAAAAGGAAAACCTTTAAAATAGCTCAGCAGATGCATATCAATGCAAACAGAAGCTATTAAAAATATTAATTCAATAAGCAGTAATACTACTGGCTTGTAATAGTGAATTTTTAGGAAGTATTATGTAAGATCAGAAATACAAACTTAACTACATAAACTTCATAGGGTAATATCTGAACTATGGAAACTCCTGCACAGTTGAAAAGCTATGAACAAGATATTTTTCAGCAGTCTGACAGCACCATAAGAGTGCACAGTTTTTAAGTCTAACTGCTCTCACTGACAGTATTAACTGAGAAGAAATTAAAAGCATATCTAATTCTAAAAGACATAAAGACTACAAGAGAAATCCCACGAGCCATAAAAGCTGAGTTCTTCACAAGGCAAACCTAAGTGGGAGCAAATTGTCTCAAACAAGAATTTACTTGGCCAGTTCAATCCATCTGATCACATCTGGGGGCAGCTCTGTCCTCCCACGCATCCTCTTGGACGGGGGCTCCTCCGCAGGGGACAGAGCCATCAGGGCACGCTCCAGAAGAAGGATGCCCACAGGCTGCTGCAAACTTGCAAGGCAGCTCGTGCTCACATTAGCTGAGTCCAGTTCCAGTAGCTCTCTGTGCTGGTAACTCATTTCCTGTAGAATAAAACAAAACAATGGGTGTCTACTTGGTGTAAAACTATATAGACCACTTATCTGGTATCCCTTTTCTTACAGTACAAGCTTTGGAAATCAGCCCTTAAGTCTGCAGAAGTTCCCAACTCAGGGAAAACTGGAATCTTTTCTTTCTGTGCTGTTACTCTTTGGACAGAGAACAGTACAGAATATACCCTGGCTCCAGGACATGGGACAACTCTCTGGACAGAATCACGAGAAAAGTGGGGGAGAGAGAGATGGACACATTGACAGCCTGAACTTTTCCTTCTGTTTGTTGGCAGGATTTTGCCTGCTGCACAGCAGCTGTGCTTCACTTAACCTATTCAGTGGTGTGTTCCTGCCACAAGCCAAAGGCACGATTTACCATGATGTCTTGTCTGAGCTGGAGGCTTTCTGTCCACACACTCAGCCAGTTTTAGTACATCACAGCTTCCTGTTAGACTCCTCTAGTACTGTACTCATCTACTCCTGCACAACTTAGAGACATGACAATATTTCTCTTTATAATTTTTAACATTAGTCCAATAATAATACAGAATAATCTCTTCTTCAGGGATAAACATTCTTGTATACTTGAAGGGGTCTTTTAAATATTTACCTCACCATTCTAAATACAGGTAAATATATAAAGAAAGCAGCATGTTTATTAAAGCCAGTGTTGGGGTTTTTCTTTGTTTTCTTTTCCTCTAAAGAAAAGTTGCAACAGTATCTTCAACAACTGTAAGAAAAAAACACAACATGGAAGAGGTGCAGTATAGCTTCCATTACAAGAAACAGCACCATGTTTTAGAACAGGAATCTGATTCCTGCAACACACTACGTTCAAGAATACTGTGTGAAAAGAAACCACTATTTGGAAATTGCAAAAGGAGACTGAGAACAGCCAAGCTACACTTCTCTGCTAAATGACAACCACCACAAAAACTACAGAAGACCCACCTGGCATCAGCAAACTCATGACACAATTTGTAGAGTGGAGACTCTTACACTAATGAATTCATGCTCAATAAAGAAAAAGGAAAAAAAAACACAGCCTCTCGTAGCTTCCTGAGTTACAGACCAGGCAGATCCCAAAAAGGGGTTAGCATATATGTTTCAAATACTGTTAAGGCAATTTCAGTGAGCTGCACACATGTCCCAGACACATTCCTTGACTGCCAGCTTTTAGGGGTTATGTCAGGAACACAGTGACAACTGCACAATCTAAAACCTCAGGAACAACTTTGGTAAGGTAAGGCCAAAAGCCCTTTTTCATAGCACAGGAAAAAGCACAAGAACTGTGCAAACATAATGGTATGTCCCACGAATGAATATTCTCCTAAACCTTGTATTTACAGACATCATCCAACATCAAAGGAAGTATCTTTCTACTCAGTGCATTTTGGTGACTATGTGATCACTTATCTTCTAAAAGCAGAGGGAACATTCCCTGCTGCCTATGCAACAAGCACTGTCTTTACTTGCACCATATGTTCAAAGATTAGGGAGAATGGCATCCAAGCTGGCCTGGCAGCTAAAATATTTCTAAGGCAATTATATACTCTTCAGAGGCCAAGCATCTCTTTGGGGGCTAGGTAAACTTTTGTCATGGAGTTAGTATTTCAACGGGTTCTTAATCTGCCCTGAAAGTGAATCCCAGAGCTTCATAGTCAATTTTAAGATTATATGTGCAGACAAAACCAGGTTTTTTTACCCATCAAGTTACTCTCCTGATGGGATGTGAACCTGTAGAAGATTAAAAAGTCAAACAGCCAGAAGGAAACAGCAGATAAGTAGGAAGCCTTTCTGAAACCAGCCAGTATTTATTATGCTGTTGGTATACAGGAAAGAGAAGCTGTATTTCCAAATGGTCAAGCTACTAGGACAGTCTTTGTGAGCCAGATGAAATCCTTGACACTGCTGTGCTCTTGCTCACACTCTCTCAGCTTGCTCTCTTGATCAATGTGAACTGAATTCCCTACTGGGAAAAAACTTCCTCTCACTGCTTGCAGGCTGTTTGTACTTCATGCTATTGTACTTTTGTTACTGATGAGGATGGCAATGAGATGCTCTTATTGTTCTTACAAAATCTGTATTTTTGATGAATCTTAACTTACCTAGTTTTTGAGTCTTCATTTTATGTCTATTCAGAAAAAAACCATAGTCTAATGCAACAGTGTTATTAACAGGGTCTAGACAGCATAATTCAACACAAATAATATCAAGACAGTGAACCAACAAATGCAGTGTCAAGAGGGAATACTAACAGACAGCTATTGTGAGAGGTTGGCTCAAAAAACACCAAGACAGCCCAGAAAAATCCCCATAGTATTTGACCTTTTATGCAGCTGCACAGAAAAAAGTAAACAAGAAATTACATTTTTTCAGATGTGTAATTACAAGTATTAAGAAGCAAAATTTGTCACTGTTTACAAAGCTAGTCCAAACGGGATGGCTCTCCTGTATTTGGAATGACACCTACTGTCACAGAGTTTACACATTTCCATAACAAAAAGCCATCAGCCATTAGCTGCCACTCAAAAAGAGATTCTTTCAAGAGCTAGGAATCAGACACAACATCAATACAGTTGATAAGAATCATTACATACAGTGACAACAGGCATGTAACAGGTGCTGGGACAAGGTTTTTTTATCTCCCTGAAAGCTGGGTTGAAAGATGAAATTCACAATCTATTCCAGGTCAGTATATTCTCATAACAGAAAGGCTTGTGTTTCTTTTCCAGTGAAACAACCGTGGTGCACTGACTCGTCCTTTGGTGAGCCCTTCCCTCATTACTGAAAATCCCCAGACAACTACTTCAGGGGACTAATTTGGAAAAATAAGAGAGGCTAACAACAAAGGTCTGACAGCTACTGATATCTCAAGACATCAAAGAATTCCTCAGTAAGCACTTCCCAGAAACAGCAAGATAAGCACATGACACCCACATAACCCTTTCAGTTGTTCTTAAATCCCACTTCAATTGAAATAGCTTTCATTTGTAATCAAACCTCTTCTTGTTACTGATGCAATTAAAACATAAAAAGGTGACTCAAAGTCTAGGTATCAGAAATCGTAGAAACCTTGAAAAATCAGTTCAGAGGCATGAATTACCTTGCTCGCCTTAATAAGTGTCACTCGAAATACCCATTTGGTTAACAACTCTCCTGCCACCTCTGTCTAAACTTCAATGACAGTATTTGACCTTCACTGCCACTAATAAGTGGCAACACATTCAGACAAAGATATTATATCCAGTAACTTTCATGCCACGTATCAGGATTTACCTGGATGCATGCAATGAACGGTGGAAAGTATGACAGGCTCGTGCTGAGGAAATTGTTGAAGTCTTTCAGCAGCTTCTGGACAATGGCATTTTTCTCAGAAGGGTTTTTAGATTTTTTTACCTCATGAAAGATTCCACTAAACAAACTGCTGAAAAGTTGCTTGGCAAATGTTGGATCTTTCTGTAAATTACAACAGAAGTGGCAAGGTCACTGAATTTTGCTGTGACTCAATAGAGTAATAAATAAAATTAAAAGATATGATCCACCCAGTATGTAATCCCTAGACACTCTTTGGAAGTGGACTATTTAGTCTGGTATGCATCTCACCTGTGCTGGGAATTACTGTACTACCCACTCAAATCCCATTTTAATTCTTCTTCTTAAAGAAACTCCATGACAATGCAGGTTTCAGGCTAGTGTTAGTGGAGAGGGTGGAATTTACAATTTGCACATATTCACAACTCCCATTACAGGAACCAGACACCCAAAATCACATTAGGGACACCACAGTCCATAAAGTGGGTTTCAGAAAAAAAAGAAGACAACAATGTGTGAGAAGACCTGGTCCTAAAAATTGAGGCAGCTAACAGAGAGACAGGCTGTCTGTACAGACAGTTTCATCTGAGATTTAACAGCCTTTTTTCTATCCAGAAACACTTTTGTGTGTGTAACATAATCCTATGCATCTTGATCAACCATGGGCCTGGAATTTGATCTAACTCTTTATCTAATGCTATTCAGATAACTTGTGAGTGTGCTACTTCCGCCCTTTACAGAGAGATAAGGGACTATCAAAAGTAATGAAATACAAAGGTAATCAGGAAGACTGTGACTTCCCAAAGACTGTAAAATGGGTTTCAGTCTACTGTTCAACTCAGTCTACAGTTTCTACCACTCTCATGTAGGAAAAGGAATATTACATCAGCTTTACTGAGCAGTCTGAGTCCAGTCTTAGTAACACTAAGTTAATTTGTATTTTTACAAGTCTATTACAGATATGTACTAGATGAGAAATGGCTGTTTTGTCACTGTACAGTGAGATGTCCTTTGCAATAATGCCTGCAGAGACCACCATCTGTTTCTCAAGCAGCAGAACCTGCAGGAAATGGACAACAGCTGATGTATCCATCCTCAGCTGCTCAGGTGAGGCAAGCAACAAAGCCTCTTCTCTTAACACTGCACCAGCACAGGGGAAGGAGAAACACTCCCTCAAAACAGTGTCTTTAAATGTGTATCACAGTGGTTGACTGCAAAACTACAAATCATTTTTCAAAGTGACATGACATTTTCCCTACAGGACCAGGAAAACTTCACAAATAACCTTTGAAAAGCAGGCAGACCTGGGCAAGGCCCTGCAGAGGGGCAATGAGGCTGCAGTATTCAATCTGGATGTCAGGAAGGTCTCCCACTCGGTAACTTCTGTACAAAGTAACCTGGGCATCATACTTCATCTTCAGCTCGGATTTCATCTCCTGAAATGCATTAGTCATGTTTAAAAATCGTTAGGAAATGGCCTCAAGCTGTGTCAGGAGAGGTTTAAATTGGATATTATGAAAAACTTTTCATTTAAGGAGTGGTCAGGCATTGGAACAAGCCTCCCACAGAAGTGGTGGAAACACCATCACTGGAAGTGTTTAAAAGACAGAGGATTTTGTTGGTTGTGTTTTGGACTGCCATACAGAACGCATTTACAGGTTCTCTCTTGTAGGGTGGGAGGAAATGGTAGCTTTAGCCTGCAAGTAAACATAAATGGGCTAAAATAGGTGCTTTGTGTGGTTCTTCCAGACATAAGTTCTGTTTACACAGTTGTCTGCATCTGCAGGGTATTACAGAGTGTCTCAAAGTGGTAGCTCTCAGTCCTGAGTTCCTTTGCTCATGGGACTAAATGCTATCAGTTTTTGACAATAATGTATGCTATTTTTAGCAACAGGAACCTCTGAAAAATTGCTACAGTGCTTAAAAATACTTAGATTTATTGTAAGTATATAACACAACCAGGAAACCCACAAAGTAGTAAGCTTCTGGCCCTGATAAACACTCAGCAAATGATTATTACTGACATTCTTTCAGGTTAAAAGTCCAAACCAGTTCTGGTTAGTCCATCAGCTGTACCACATTTCTGAGTTCACCTGAGGATGCTGGATAATGTTCTCCAACTATTTCTGCAGCATATTGTGGCTCCAAGGCTCCTAGTTTCCAGAATGACAACAGTGAAGGGCTTCCCAATAGCTGCTAGGGACTCCATCACATAAAATCACTTCACGCACTTTAAGTGGTAGACTGGAAGTGTTATCATCTAGCTCTTTTCTCACCCATGCTAAATAACATAATTTAGCTTTAAGGCCATAAATAGCATTTCCAAATCAAACTTTCTAAAGCTCTTAAAGTTGCAACAAGTATCTTGCACAAAGCTACCACGAGAGTTGAAGTACAAGACTGCAAATGACATAAAGACTTAAAAGTTTTAAACCCATTTGGATTGACAAACCTGTTCTCTTTTTTGTTCAGCCAGACTTTTCCTGGCATAAATCAGACTGAGTTTGTCTTGGTCCTTCAAGAAACGTCTCCGCAGTCTTAGAATTTCTGCTCGTTCTTCTATACCTAGGGAACATACCATCATGTCCACAGCTTTTCCTTTCCCAAGCCCACTTCAGATTTATGGCAAAAGCATCACATAAAAACAAACACTACCTTTGTATTTACTAGCTTACCAGCTAGTCTCCTGAATTTCCTAGCAAACAACTCAGTGCAAGGCCTTTCGACAAGATAGCCAATGATAAGAAATTAAGTTGCTCTTAGGAGAAGAAGTAATAAGCCTTTATACAGAAACTTCAAGTGCATGGATGAGGTATAAAGATCTGTGCTGGAAAAGACACTAAAACTCATGAACAAATATACCCCATATGCCAGATTTATTTTAAGCTCTCAAAGGCATGTATGGCATTTGTACCATACTCCAGAAAGTATGTAACTCCCCACATAAAAGAGGTGCTAAAAGATATTCAAATGTTGTGTAGTAAGAATATTGTACTGCAATTTTTAAGTTACAATACAGAACTGCCCCTGGATCAACTCCTGCTCAGTACAGTCACAGGGAAAGGCCACTCAACAGCCTGTCAGTTCAGTCCATCTCCTAGAAAAGGAAAGTGAGCAAACAAAAATGTACCACTGTAACTGGTATTTTCCTGGGTAGAAGAGCAGGGTCCAACTGAAAGGTAGACTGACCTCTCTATTTCTGTAGTTCTGCATGAACTACAGTCCATTCATAACTGCCCTGAAACACCTCTCAGGTACTGAAAAGGTTGATCTTTATAGCTCTACGCCTGAACTCCTAATGTCATCCTTTTGGTCAAAATTTTAATGACAAAGGAGACAAGAATTAAAGAGGGAGAAGGACCCTAAGACACTTCAGAGCAGTACTGATATTTTTAACTTATTGACTAGGTGGATGAAGGAGCATTCTCAGAGAAAAGCAATTCTAATGACAGACTTCTAATGACAGATTGCAAAATGTTGGAGCTCATGTCAGCACAGCTGAAATGGCTTAGCAAGTATGTCTACAGAGATCTCTTCTTTAAAGAGTTACATTTAAAACAGAACCGTCTGACATTCATGCTCTGAACATCTTAGGGAGAGGTAGGAATGCAGAGATCACACCAACTGGCTTCTTATCCAGTCAGTTCTTTCAATAAGCAACATGTAATTTTACAATTCCTAGCACAATCCTAGCTGTTTGTCATATCTTATGTATCATCACACACTCTTGGAAACAAAATCTCTCAAGGTGAACCTCAATTAGACTGTCTCAAAGATAATGGACTGCCAGCCAAAAACTGACAAGGATGGTTTATAAAAGTGTACTAATTACATAGAAATTGCACAGTAAGGCTTACAGACCTTTAGTTTTGTTGTCCACTTCATCTCCAGGCAAATGCAACCTTTTTTTCCCAAAATCTGGCCCCACTGGTTTAAAGGTTCCTTGTTTAAATTTTTCACTCCGTTTGCTAACCAACAGCATGGATGAAGACAAGGATTCAGAGGATGAAGGAACTGCATATTCTGCCAATGTGTCAATGCTACTTCCAGTTAGCCAATTAAAAGAACTTCCACCACCTGTAAAAAGAAATAGCAAAAAAAACTGTAACATGCAGATAAATAAAGTGAAAACATCTATAAAGAAGGTATTTTTTTCTCTCCCAAAAATGTCATTTCCTCATGTTTACAGGCAGAACAGATTTTAAGCTGTTAGGTAAGACAGTGCTTCTTTTACATTAGGCAGAACATAAAATATGTATGAGACTAATAAAAATGCCAATTTTTTTTCTCATAACACACATAAAAAAGCCCTTGAAAACAAAACACTAAAGATATTGACATATTTACATTAAAAATCTTATGTAACAGAAATTACATCACTCCTACAGCAGACAAGACCATTTCAGAAGACACTGGGCTGCACTTACTGCCATGCTGTGTAGGTGTAAATTCATATTGCCTTTGGGTAGCCCTCACTTGCCCACCAACTGATCCAGAAGGAGAAAGGGATCTTTCCTGTGACAGATTCCTGTGGATGCTCTGAGAAGCCTGAGTCTCCACAAACATTGGTGTGAGCACAGTGCTTCGGTAACGCCAGCTGGAATCAACTACAAAGTCCTATGAACAAAGAACGATTTTAAGTAGAAAAATAAAGATGGAGGCTTTCTGCATTCCTTCATTGAGCAGGACAGCAGAAATTACAGTCCAGAAATCAAAACACCCTCCCAGGTATACGGGCAGAACTTGACTATGTATTAAAAAAACCAAAACCTCAACAAACCACAAACATGTAGAAGTTCTCTACAGCTCAGTAAAGAAAGCTCACTGATTTAGACTGGTCAGCTGAGGACTGATTCTTGCACCAGTATTCCTGCTTCCTGACATTATTTCTCCAGTTGATGGTGCTTCTCTTCACTACCCTCATTTTTAGTATTTCAGTACTCCACAAATCAGCTATACTTGGTACAATTACTGTAATTCATTTTTTTTTAAAGAAAGTAAAATTATTACCCCTACAAAACCAGAAAATTTCTGATACTGTGCATAAGTCACAACTGCTGCACCTGTTAACTATGGAGCACAAAGCACTTTGAAAAATCTCGTTCATTATGCCCTTCTTTTCTAAGTGGTAACTACATTAAGGAACAGAATTTGTCACATAGTTGCATACAGGACAATGCATTACAATTCACCTGAAATTTGCATTCAGACAGCGGATGCTCAAATATTCTCCTGGAATAATCCGGGCTCTTGCTTGTCATTTCAAGCAGAAAATTTGTGATTAGACTCAAGTACTGTGTTTCAATCTTGGTGGAATATAAAGAACTTAACAATGACAGCATGCGATCAAGAGTATTTGTGGGCAGCCTTGTCTCATGACTCCAAAAATTCCTAACAATTAATCTGTAAAGGCAAAGAACACAGTTATTCTTGGTTATTTGCAAACAGAAAGAAAAACACTTCTAAAGATGTCAAGTTAAAAGGGAAAAAACCTCAAAAAATCACACCAACAAAAAAGCTCCAGAACAATAAGCTTTTAAAGCCTTCATCTAAGACTTTCATGACATTAATCTTCCATTGAATTACACAGAATTCCTCATTCATCTGCCACATTCTGTGCCTGATATTAAAGGTTTACTCTGAACAAAATATTTCTGTCATATTTTTTCCTCTTGAGAAGTGCTATGGACGGATAAGCACCAAGATCTCCTCTTCTGTCTTTTGCTTCACCAAAGGAAATTTTAAAAATCCAACATCCTCCAACATTTAATCTACTGTTGTGTGGTTGTGTATAGCAGGTCCTTCCTGTTCAAAAACTCTAGAACACTATTGCAGAATTAGGTTTAACATAGTGAAACAACCTCTTCACGGCTTAGAAGGTCATTCAAATGCTCCACTCAGATTTGGTTTAACACCATGGAACACAATTTTACAAACTGGAAGAAAAGGAAATGGTATTATCTCGGTGTTACTCTTTTATATTGAAATAGTTAAAAAACCTCTAAGGATCAACTCTTTTGCTATAAACAAAGTAAGAGAAATGTAGGTATTTTTATTTCAGACAGTTATCACAACATTCTACTCACTGCAGTTCAGCATTCTCATCAATTAGTCCTTGAAGCAGCATTTCTTTTGCCACTTTGAGTATCTCTCGGGAATCATCATCTGTTTGACTTTCTGGATCACTGATGGGAGGAGAAACATATCTCTTAATGACTCCTCTCAAACAATCAATAGCAAAATATGAGGATGAGCATGGTGGGACAGAAAGGAAGAATATGCTCTGTGATAAAAATCTCAGCTTGGCATGACAACCTAACATGAGGTCTTCCTTGCCAAAAATGCCTTATGGAGATCCACTACTTGTAAAAGAAATAATCTAATATGCTAAGTAATATATTGGGTATTTATTATGAAATTTGCATGGTTGAATCTGAAAAAACAGGCAGAGAATGCTTTTCACAAGTGATGCTGGAGTAAACATTGCCTGTCTTTTTTCTTCACAGTAACTGTCCATTCTAAGAGTTACTTTGGGAAAAAGCACATAAAAACCAACTAAGTTAGACAATTCAATAGCACCCATTTGTCAAACTGAGTTATCTGCCTGTTCCCCATGCTAAGGGGTCAAACAGAAAGACCATCTTTATATTACTAGATTGAAGGGATTCAGATCATGCCCATGTGCTTTAATGTATCTTCTACCTAAAAGCAAATTTCTTTAATGTATAATTTTCACTAGTTACAGATTTCAGCAACAAGAAAAAAAGCTGGAGAATCAAAGTTAAGACCTCTTACGCCACCCTGCTGTGGTGATGCAACATCTTGCTCTGGTCCAAGTATTTATCCCTTACTGGCAGTGATAAAATTGCCACCAAAGGCCAGAGCCAGTTAGGCAAATCTAGACTCTATTCTTCTGACAGCTGGAAAAATCTCTCACCAAGGGAAAAGAAGTTGGAAGACTCTAACAAACACTTTCACTCTGCCTGTGACAAACTACTGAAAGACAACATCTGCAGTAAACACACACCTGTAATTATCGTAAATCCACATCAGGATATCATACATGCGCTGCCGACATATTACAGAAGGGTGAGAAATGAACCCAGTCACTCCAGGCAGAAGTTCTTTAAGTTCTAGTGGTTTTAATTTAGACACCATCTTGTACACTATATCCAAACAGACTCTTTGCCTTTCATCATCCCTAAAAGAAGAGACAAAAACCACCCAGTTACATTGCTTTTCTCATCACTGTTACACATAGAACCAGAAGATCACTTTATGTTTTAGCAACAGCATTTGGTTTTGCATAAAGGGCTTTAAGTAAATACTTCTGGTTTCAACCTAAGAGTAAGACTATAAGTAAACTAATACAAACCTCAGAAACTGACATCCCACTGGTGTTTCACACTAAAGGCTATTTTAGGGGCTTTTCCCAGTTTTTCACAATGAGCTAACCATCCTAACTCCCAGATGACATTAGCTCAAATTAGGGGAGCAATGACCAAAAAGTGAAGGTGAATTATAAATGCTTCTGGATGCAAAAATGTTGTGGGCAGTATAAAATATGTTATCAAGAAACTTGAACCATCCATCATAACCACTTGACTACTTACCTATGATGCATGATCTGGATAAAGTCTTTACTCTTTAACTGCAAATGGAGATCAGGAACTTCTTCAACCCGGCACATTATTACTTCCAGACAATAGGTTTTCATCACACCATGAAGTTTGGGTATCAAAAAGAATACTGCATTCATAAACCTTAATAGAGCCAGAAGCCCACAAAGAAAAGCAAGTTATTCTCCATTATTCCTCTAGATTTACAGTCAACATACCACATAAATCATGACACACCTGTCAGCAAGAGGTGGAAAATTCTTAACAACTTTATTCAAGCACTGAATAAACTTATCATGCTGGGTGTTCTGATGATGTTTTAATTGTTTTATGACACAATCATAAACTGGATCTTCAAGTATCTGAAAATGAGAAAGACAGACAAGGACACCCATGAAACTCATAACCACCTTAATGACACATTGTTTTGTTGCTGTACTGTTTGATTCTAGTGCATTTCACTAGGCAAGATCCATCCAACTCATCTTAACATTTATGGTGCTTCATGGGTCCTGTACAGATCTGCCTGGCTGAACCACATGACTGCTAGTTTAAAAACACATTTTTGAGCTTCCTTTGACTGGTTTGGAAACAACACCTTTATCTTGTAGCACAAGTTGCTTGTACTTATATAAATATTTACTTATATAAATATTAAGCAGCTTCTCATTCAGTATGGAAGATTTCCGATCAATGAAGGTAAAAAAATTAGGAAATTGTTAGTAAAAAGGTGAAAAACAATGAGCAACCTGCAATTAACATCAAAGAAATAAGCCTTGTTGAGGATAAAATTTACACCATCTTTGCTCATTTATTCAAAATACTGTTTATAATGGAACTTAGAAGATGGAGACAGACTTATGGAGATTTATGAAATATGCTCTACAAACAGTGAAAGAACAACCAGAATGCAATTAAGTGGGAAAAGAAGTAAGGATATAAGGAGAGAAGGAAGAATAAACTACAAGGTCAGGCTAATACTCTGCTTAGCCAACAACTTGGTATTTTTGTCTCAAACAGCAGTTACAGAATTAAATTTAGGGGTAACACACGATCATGGCTGCATTTTGTCCTCCTTTTATCTTATATAACCCAACATGCATTTGAGGTTAGATTGGGGATCTTTGGGTGTACATTGCTGTCTGTTGTATGTAGAACCTGTCCATGACATTTTTTTGTGCATGAATTTGCCTAATTGCCCTTTGAAGCTGCTGATCTGCTTACCCCTTGTGCCAGTTTGTCATCCCAGGACACCCCTAGAACCTCTTCTGGCACCAGACTCCAGAAGCTCACTAACTATTGTGTAAAGAAGTACACCCAGCATGTGTCTCAAACTGACTTCTGTGATCACCACAGTACTCCTAGTACTGTAGGATCTGGTGAGTAACAGTTTCACATTCACCTTATCCACTACCTATAAAATAACTGCATTCAGACACAGTTATTCAAAAGGTAGCTCCAAACCTCCCAACTTGCTTTTTTTTTTCCTCTTAAAAACCCCCCAGTTTTAAAACATACTGCACTGGTGTTGCTGGCTGGCAAAAGCTGAATAAAGCCTCAGAAAGAGATCATTCACTCTCAGCTCCAAAAGAGCAAGACAAAAATTCTGCCCTCAAATTAGTCTGCCCTCAAATTCTTTTTCTGTTGAGTTTGTAGTTTACATCTTTAATTAATCTGCTGAATAAAGACTGTTGAGTCTTAAATACATCCATTTTTGGATCTGAATTGAGTAGTCATATAGAAGAAGAATATAAAGTTAAGATAGGAATGGTCAAACACAAAATACAGTTCACTTACATTTTCTCTCTCAGCAATGTATTGGAGAGCAAGTCCCAACACTTCTGCTGCAGCTGCATAAACTTCTTTATACTTTAGTAAGCCCATGTTGCTGGTCAAAGCTTGAAAATACCTAGCATGAAAGATAGACCTGCTGTAAGCCACTACTCCAGCACACAAATTCAAACTAAAGCAAAAAACTGATCTGAGCTGCCAAGAGTGACTGCTTTCAGAAGAGCTGACAGCACAACACAGATTTTCCACTTGCAGTGTCTCAAATCCCTGCTTTAGCAATTCCTGACTCGATTAATTTCCAGAAAACTGCAACCCTGGGGCCCATGTTAAAAAAAAGTACACCCTTCTAGATATTTTTCAGAATAAATGTGGTCTGCAATTTGTAGCTAGAAAAATATTACATCTGACAGATGACAACAAAGGGATGATGGGACAAGGGATTCCAAAGAATAAGCTCCCATACTTTGAGTTGATAAATTAAACTGGCTATTTGTGGCTTAAGATTTTTCCAAGATTATTCACAAAAAACTGCATTTCTCACCTGACACGATCTATTTCACACTTTGGGTCAAAGGGTGGCAAATTGTTAGCAAGAACAATTCCCAGCAGCTGAATTCCCACTGAATTGTCCTTTGTATCAGGGTCTCCACCAGAAAACTTTTCAAATATTAAACTGTTGGATAAAAACACAAAAGCAGTGATATACATGAAAACCCCAAAACAGACACACTGTAAATCACTCACTGTCTGGGTGTACAGGGATATAATCACACACCTACAACCCACCAAAGGGATACTGTCAGAAAGCAGTAAATATTAAGCTTCAATGAAGAAGTCTTTGCAAAGAAACCCACCCCAAAACAACTGAAAAGAGATTCTAAGCCCACACAAATGCTTGACACGTTCTGGAGCATGGCAAATAGCAGAAGTCTTACTAAGAAGGCTCCAATATTCAATAATATCCCAAAATTCAAATAAAAAACATCTTTGCAGAGATTACTACTGCTTTTGTTGCTACTGTCATAATCCTTTACATGTTTTCCCATCTCTCTCCTTGTTGTTTTTCAAATTAATTTACATTCTTTGGAGAGCTTGGTCCTGAAGTTCTACTGTTCACTCTAGGGACAAAAAGTTGACTATTGCAGCTGAATCTACCTTGCCATGTCCTTCGATACTCTTCACTTACATTTTTGAAATAGTGATAAAAGAAAGCAGTTGTTCAAATGTTTACCTGTAAGGTATGGAGAGACAGTTCTTCCAACACTCTATAACTGTCTTTATGATTTCCAGATTGTGTCTGAACACAGCTCTTTTTGGGTGAAAGGCATTCTTCATCAAGAATTCAAGCAATCTGTTAGCTAAAATCTCATCCTTAATATTCCCCTACAAAGACCAGGAGCAAAAATAACCCTAGTGATTCCAAGAAGATGTATATTGTTTTACGAAACCAAGTAAGTAAACAAGTTATGTTTGAAGTTAATATGTAAAAAAATTGTAAAATGTAAAAGTGGACTGATGTATAAAACTATTTAAGAGCATAAAAACAAACTCAGTCATTCTTTACCGAACAGTCACAATAATAATAAAAATGAATTTCATATTTCCTTACTTTGGGAGTGGCTACACTTGTCCAGGAAAGGATGGTAACTACTATTTCCACTACCATGTAATGAATGCCTTCACCTCCATTATTTCCAGAAACAACAAGCTGCAGCAATGGACCAAGCCAGTGCTTCGCATAAGGCCGGAATACCTGCAGAGAATCAATGATGAAGTACAAATTACCCAGCTATTCAGCAACCTGTTGTTCAATAAACATTACAGGTAAGATTGCTAGACCAACCTCTTTAGCACTTTTGCTCAACCCCTGAGACAACAATCACAAAAAATTTAAAATAAAAAGTATCCATAACTACACTTCTCACTTTTGCTTAGAAACTTCTAACCACAGAAAATTAATTTATTTCACTAGGGCACAGAGAGATTTTCTATGTGAGAGTCATACTATCTGTAAAGAATTTGAAAGAGTATGCCATTCATCTACCCTTCCATTTCAGACAGCTTTACTAAGAAAGTAGCATTACATGGGTATAAAGTTTATTGAAATATTTTTGAAATTCAGCATTTTTAGATTTGGAATATTCCAGACAGAACCCCTATACTTTAAAATAATTGTATGAAATAGCTTGAGAATGTTTTACCCAAGAATGAGAGTTAGAAAATGTTTCTTCTCAAGCAAAGACACATTATGCTATCCTAATATCTTACTGCAACAAGAACACCATTTAGCTCAAAGTGTTTCCATAAGACTCATCTGTAACCATTAATAAAACATTGTATTTACTGTGAAGATGGAAAGTATAATCAGCCACTCCTCTTGCCCAGTATCAATTAATACATTTCTTGTGGTTTCCAGGAGACACATATGGTAGACACCCTCTAATTATTGAAGTAGAGAATGGGAGAAAAACTACTAATAATACATTCAAAATACTTGCACTATCTGGAATTTTGGGCCATAAATGCACTCCCTTTTATCACAGCAAACTACTCAATTTGAATGCCCCAAAGGTCTCAGCTGATGAAATATTTTACCCTGCAAGAGTTACACAGTTGATATTATGAAGAAAAATTACTCACATCCTCAGTATTAACAATAAGTTTTGCTATGAAGAGGCGAATATTTAATGGTACTGATGGGTTTCCTAATTTGCCATGAAGAAATTTCATCCAAAGAGGAAGATCTACTGGAACTGTCCCCTAAAATTTAGAAGAGATGAGCAAAAGTCAAATCACTTCTAGCACCACACAGGCTTATCAAGCCAAAAGGCTCCAAGCTCAAACCACACCACTATAATATAGCCAAGAAAATTAATAAATGAAGGGATTCAATCATGATTGTCATTTAGCATTAATGGGAAAATGCCAACTTTTTAGCTAATACTGGCCTCCTCCACTTTGGGTGTGATCTGGTTCCTCTGCATATGTTTAATCAGAGTGGTCATAGAAGCCATACATTCATGTTGGTTGAATTCATCCATTTCCAGTTCCATCTCATCGTTTAAAACCTTATATTCTGTGGGCTCCTTAAAAA